>JALBZZ010000206.1:0-47986 GCA_038051095.1 Globisporangium irregulare
ATGTATATCGATTTGCGCCAATTTTGATGTAACTTATTGGGAGTGGCATCTGTACGACAAAATATCCTCATCACAAACACACACGAGAGAAAGTAAAGTTCGCTTGCAATTGAGCCAGGAGGTCGAATCAGTCAGCTGTGAAGGAGCCAGTCAATTCGACCATCACTCACGACTGATACAAAATGGGTACAAATGTGCTCATGAGTGAAGGTCTGTTTTGTTTGTCACTAACTGCTAGGCTGCTTTTATTCTCTCATTCTTCAATTCACCTTCTCAAGAAGAGCTTGAATCACCTCCCTGAATACCACCCAGGGCATCTAAGAAGGAGAAGAAGACGCAGCCGCCACCACAGCTCACGATGCAGTCGCTGGAAACCAAGAGCGCCGTATACTTTTACGGTCAGCGAGACCCCAAGTTCGGCTGTCTGAGCAACTTTCACCCGTGCCGCTTCGAGGACGAGCACGGACAGCGTTTCTTCTCGAGCGAGCAGTACTTCATGAAGAAGAAGCAGGAAACGTTCGATCCCGAGAATGAAAAGGTCGCGATCGCGATTCTGAAGGCCAAGTCACCGCCGGTCGTGAAGAAACTTGGGCGGCAAGTGCAGAACTTTGACGACCAAGTGTGGAGCGAGAAGCGCTACGGCTTCATGGTGGAGGCACTGAAGCTCAAATTCTCGGCGGACGAAGAGCTCAAGGAGGTGCTACTGTCGACCGAACAGAAGAATCTCTATGAAGCGTCGCGATCCGATGCGATCTGGGGCGTTGGCGTCAGCGTCGAGAAAATCCAAGAGACTTTCAGGGAGAACGCCAAGTTTCGCGAAACGGGTGACCTGAGCGAAGAGATCCGAGCAGATTGGTTCGGATCCAACTTGCTCGGGAAGGCGCTGATGGAGACGCGCAACTGGTTGACCTCAACGATTGGGAAGACGGACGACAATGGGAAATCTGATACCAGCGAGAAGGAGTAGAGAGATACGTAAAGAGCAAGCAGCCCAGCATATTTGTAAAGTTACGAGAGAAAAAAGTCACAGTGAGAAATGAAAGCACCGGTCTGCACACCGCCACTAGGAGCGGCATCTCTCTTTGAAGGCTTCATTGAGGGGCCTTAGTTTCATGATACGGAACTGGGCAGCTTTGGGAAGATCAATGCGAGTCTGTCTGGATTAAAGTATGCGGCCACTTTATATGGAAATGAAAGAACCGATTTCTGGCGTCAGTGCTTCGTGGAATAAAAAAAGAAAGAAAACGAAGCACATAATATGAATGAGCGGCTCAAAGCTTGATGATGCCAATTGCCAGTGCAAAGAGCTTGAATTCGAGCGCGCTCCGGTCGGATTCTGTTCGTTGTTCTCTTGGTTGCAAACAGCCAAAATGAACGGCATGAGGGTAAGCGCCAGTGGTGATCCTGGTGCTTGCGTCGCGATAACTAATGCTGTGAGTAACATACCCAAATAGATTTTCGTGAGCACGTGCACCAGCTGTGCATATACTAACGGAATGGTACTGCGATCACCGACACTTGGTGGATCGAAACGTCTGTGGTGATTGTACTTTGCAAGGTCGTCAGTTTCTGTAGCAGGTAAAATCTATGTAATTATTGTGCTGTTTTCAACCATACAGAACTCGGTGAATGACTGAGAAAGAGTGGGTCACTGATTTAGAAGGTGTCTGCTGGATTAGGTATTATAGTTTGTGGTTGACGGGAAGGTGGTGCTAGAGGTAGTGGCTCCCAAGACCACGGATATCATTATGTGAACGTTTGCCCCATTGTTGTATGGTGTAACGAGCACGGTGCGATTTGCTGTTTTTCGGAGGCGGCCAGCCCTTTGCTGGTTTTGAATCTCCGTTGGTGCAAACAAACACTGGTGGGGAATTTTTGAGAAGTACACGGTGATCCGAGTTGAAAAAAAGTTCAGTGTGTCGGACGAAAACACGCAGCGTAAAATTGTAAGGCGGAGTTCGTCGACCGAAGAAAGCGGAACGTCTTATTCGAGACACGATCGGAATTGGGGAGCCTATCGATGTGTGATGTACGACAGATAATACAGGGTATGACGGTAATATCTTCTCATCAAGCATCCTGAAGTTGGGTGCCCTCAGCTGACCAGTCTGATGATTTACGCAGTGTCTACCTGTTCTACTGCACTCACGGTATCATTGCAGTTTTGTTCGCGTGTGTGACTGGCGCTTTGACGCAGGAGGAGGTGACGTCCCTCTTCTCTTCGAAGCTTCCAGGGACACAAAAGCCCTGATTTACTTCGAAGTACAGTGTCCATGGCTGCTTGCTTTTGTGGCGGGTCCATGAGTCTTGATCTCGTAGACGAGGCGGTCAGGCACTTCAACTTCGAAACGTAAGCACGGAGTGTCATAGCCCCAGATGACATGTTATATCTGGCGGTGCGTGCACCTGTATGGGTATGGGTAAGTTTTGCACCCTAGCTTCCTTCGCAAATCAGCAATGCACGCGTGCGCTTCAACCTGTACTCAGATTTGGATTGAACGTACGACTGTAGTACTCCAGTGACCCCTGATTTCTCTTCGACCACCTTCGACAGGCCCTGTCAGCACTTACCGTGGTGGTAACGGAACGGTGAAGTTCACAGCTAGAGCTGCTGGGTTTGACCGCCCAACTTTCCATTACACACAGGCTCTCAACTTCTCCTCGACGACCCCCGATGGCCTCTCGTGATCTGCTGGTGGTAGGTCTGCAAAGCTGGTAGCGCACTCGACGCTCTCACAATCGCATTTGACTCCGAGCCAGCAGGCAACGAACGCCAGAGTCTCCAAGGCAGCCTCTTTCCTTCCTCCACCATGCTGCGTCGAGCCACTTTCCTGGGAGCTCTTGCAGCGCTGGTCGCCACTGTTGTCACTGCGTCTCCGTCTGTGGAGGTCAACATGACCGACCGCGCACTCAAAACGTCTCACCTCAAAGCCTGGGCTTCGACCACCCAAGCTGAAACCACCCACGTCCAGTACAGTATCCGTAATGGACAAGTCAAGAGCCGCGGCGTGAACCTCGGCGGCTGGCTCGTCGCTGAGAACTGGATGAGCACGGAAGCCGATTTCTGGCAAGGACTGAGCGAAGACGCCAAGCTCAGCGGCGAGTACGCGGCCATCACGAACGCAGCGAACCGGGACACGGCGCGCGCGCAGCTCGAGAAGCACCACACCACGTTCATCACTGAGGCGGACATCAAAGCCATCGCCGAGGCCGGACTAAACACGGTGCGCGTGCCGGTCGGCTACTGGATCGTTGGCTTCGACGACAACGATCCGTCCGGCAAAGCCGAGTGGTCGGCGTTCACGAAGGGCACGCTCAAGTACCTGGACGCGCTCATCTGGGACTGGGCCAAGAAGTACAACATCGCCGTGCTCGTGGACATCCATGCGGCCAAGGGGTCACAGAATGGCAACGACCACTCGTCCCCCACTGTCCGGGGAAAGTCGTACTGGGGCGAATACCCTGAGAACGTCGAGAACACGCTCACGATGGTCAAGTTCTTGGCGGACCGGTACAGATATGAGCCGGCGTTCCTCGGCATCGGGCTTCTGAACGAGCCAGCGCTGACCACGAACGAAGATGTGCTATACAAGTACTATGAGGGTGCGTACAAGGCGATCCGCGCCACGGGGAATGACTGCGTGCTCGGCGTCGCGCCGCTGCTCTACAAGCAGGATCCGGACACCATGGTCGGCTTCATGCAGGCGCCGCAGTACAAAAACGTCTGGGTCGAGTGGCATCCGTACTTCAAGTGGGGATATGAGCAAACCTCGGAGTACGACCTCATCAACATCTCGGTCAAGAAGGAGTACCAGGCCAAGGTCACCAAGTGGCAGTCGCGCGCGAACCACAACCGCCTGTTCATCGGCGAGTGGAGCTTCGGCACGGCGAACAAGTTCCTTAACAACAAAAACCAGTTCTACGAGTTCGCCGAGGCGCAAGCGAAAGTGCTGAACCAAGCGGACGCCGGCTGGACGTTCTGGAGCTGGCGCGTGTCGGGCGACTCAGTCTACAACGACTGGTCGCTGCGCAGCGTACTCCGGGACCCGAAGCTCAAGGGATTCCTCCTGGGCTAGTTTATCGGGGGATGCTGCATGGCAGTACAGAGCGAGTGAGAGATTGTGAGGCTTTTAGAGCACCCAGCTCTAATGTAGTTGCCCGTATGTGTTGATGATGAACCAGATACGTAAATGCCGTCAATGCAGTTGCATTGGGATCATCCTACAATTCTTGGTCTATGTTGTTCAATGTGCTAGCGATTTGAGCTGGAGTTGACTGGCTTCACCCCCAGCAAGGACACCTGCGATGTGGCTCTGAAGAAACTTATGCGTCGCTGGGCATTCTCGTCTCGCTTAAAGTCAGTTTTTTTGTAATTGCTGTAAATGCGGAATAGAGTTCATACGTATATGTCCTCGTAGACTTTTCAGAGCTTTGCAATGAAGGCGCTTTGCAACCAAGATCCCTCTTTTGAAAGCCGATTCACGATTGATCATCGCCGCATGGCTCGCGCTCTGCATGGGGCTCGACATCTCTTTCCTCGCATCGTAATGTGTCGAACAATTTCCAAGACTGTTTGTAGAGCTTCTGCAGCGGCTCTGGTCAGGACTACTACCGGTAGAACTCTGCAGTTTGGCGCCCGTTGGCGCTGACGTACTTGGCGGACGTGACCGTTGCAATGATCTGCGTGTTTCTTGCGAGAGAGCGCCAGTATTTTGGGCAGAGCAGTTTTCGAGCTGGTGGTCAATCAAGGAGTTCGCATTCAATTCAAAGGGTATCTAAATGCGTCGTCCACTGTCAGGAACCACATCAAGTGGCGATATTATGATGTCTAAAGTATAAAGACGGCTTAGGTTGTTGCACTTTGTTTTGCACTTCTGAATGGGCAAGCGATGGATCTGATCGAAGCGATGGAGGAGATGGAGCGCTCGGCGCCGTCACCGCCACCCGCGTATCGCCGCCCTGTCTCAGCGGCAGGCAAAGGACCACGATCAGCATCTGCTGCGCCAGCCTCAGCACGTACTGTAGCTGCCTTCAGCGCTTCCGGTTCTGCTTCATGGGACTTCGTGCTGCAGCAAGCCGCGTTCGTACAGACGCGACTGAAGGCGCTCTGGGCGGCAAAGCATCTTGGCAGTCAGAGCGGCACTGCCAGCAATGGCAATACTACTATGCATGTGCCATTTAGCTGGGTGCTCTCCAAGGTAAGCAGAAGGACTGATGATGATGATGGCGCTGATTTGCGCAGGATGCTAGCTGACAGCTAACGAGATGGTATGTGGCTGGCTCTGGTAGTTGATGCGGCTGATTGAAGAATACCCGGATGGCGTCACGGAAGCGATCGTCGTGACAGAGCTCATGGTGCTCTTGCAGCGCAAAGTGTACGCCACTAGTAGTGCTGCAACTGATGGTGGTGGCAGCAGCAGGAAGGTGGTGCGCGGCGTGGAGGACATGACGCGCGTGCTCTCGGAACTCGAAGAGCAGGACAACGCGATTTCGAGCCAACTCGAGCGCTGCGACGGCCACAAACTGTCGATCCAGGCGGGAAAAGGCAGCGACATCAAACTGGAAATGTACGTATCCATGTTGCTTGTCTGTCCGCGTTTCTGGTTCATTGCTTGGTATTAAATGGACTCAATGTCGTCCAGTGCAGGTACCTCCACCAGCGATTCCGTGCATGCTCGGCATTTCTGAGCTCCCAGCCACCATTCCAGTCCAACAGGTACGCAAATGGACAGTCTGAGTTTGGATACTTTTCAGTACTCATCATGTACTTTATACTGTCGACTGGCTGCAGTGTGGAAACGTTCCCATTCCAGTGCGGGCGAACAGTGGTGTTCACGAACGCGAAGCTCATGGAGCGCAGAGACGTTGGTGCAACAGCGCCATCCACGGAAAGCTCATCATCTCCTTACTATTTATTACCGATGCAGCACCTGGCGCTGCATCTCGATGTATCGGGTAATGCTCTCGACCAAGCGTTTGTCAAACAGTCGATCGGACTCGCCCGCCTCGACCAGTTTGTCGCGATGCAGGACCCCGCGATCCTCCAGCAGCTCGTCGTCAAGGTCAAGGTGTGTGCCTCTGTGTGTGGAAATTCGTGGTATGCTTGCATCTAATAGTTGTGCGATCTTGCTCATGTGTGTATCTCGTTGTCGATTTGGCTCGAAGGTGCTCGACATTGGAGCTGTTCGTCCGAGTCAGACGCCGCTGCATATCCATCGACAGGTCATTTTCCTTGGAGACATAGAAAACCAAAGCGTCCCGTCATCGTCGTCGTCAATAGCTAGCACACAGCGTCTGGCGCAGGCGTCGCACGTGATGATTTTGTGGGACGAACAGGTCGCGCTCAGTCGGCTGTTCCAGGTCGGCGACGAGCTCTCGATCTTTCAACCATATATCCACGTGTGCGACGCGCAGGACACCGAGATCCTGCGCATCTTCAGCGAGTACTCGTCACAGCAACGATGCATGTTCTATTTGGAGTACGGCAGCGCAACGGTCTTCTTTGTGACGCCTCAGAAAGCAGCAGCAGATACAACAGGAGACAGCAGCAATACCAACGAAGCGTCAGCTCGCGATAGTGAGTTGCAAAAGTTCGTCGAGAGCGAGCAGCCGCCACTACGGTACGAAGTGATCAAGCACGAGTGGTTCAACTTTTCTCTGTACGGCCACGTGAGGAGCATCCGCGTCTCGCATGGAATTCCGCTCATGGCCGCGTATTTCTACTCGTATTACGACCCAAAAACGAATGGCAACTACCAGGACACACGAGGGAGCTTTGGACCCGCGCCGACGCTCGACCGCGCGATCGTGTCGAGGTTCTACCTCGTCGTGCTGCTCCAGATCTACAACGCGGTCTCAAAGCAGACGCTGACGGTAGAAGTCACGGGCGAGAATGCGCTCAAGGCGCTGCGACTACGACCAGGACAGACCGTGCTTCTTGATGGACTCATTGCTGTGGATGTGCAATCGCCTGCGATCCGCAAAGCCCGTGAGCACGGAGCGCATCCGACGTTCACGCCTCAAGCTGCTGAAGCCACGCTCGCGTTCCAAAGTGCCGAATATACTACGAATCGACTGTTGAACAGCCAGTCGGCATCTCCATTCATTGTCGTGTTGTGTTCGGATTGGGAACGCATTTTCGGAAAGCAGTCGATGTTCAGCGAGAACTCGAGACTCACACTCGTGAACTCGACCCCTGGACTGCTCAAGACGAGTCTCGGGCAAGAGCCAAAGCTGATGGCATCTTACATGGCGACGATGACCTCAAGCAACACCAACAATACAAAACCCGGGACTTTCTCACAGATGGGGATGATATTGGCGCAAATGTGTATCACGCATGTTGGGTGGCTGATCCCTGAAGATGAGAATCCCACCCAGCTTCCATACTCGAGCGACGAAAGTTGTCGGAAAGGCTACTCAACCATGTGTGCGCACAAGGCGTGTCTGCGTCGTCTCGAACTCGCGCCGACGCCGAATTCCCAGACTCACGAGAAAAACGGTGGCGGTAGCAGTGGTGACTCCACGTATGTGCCGCGGTGGAAGTGCAATTTCTGCCAAGAGATTTTCACCGGCATGGAAGAGACGAGTCAGACATTCTGTGCGCTGGTCGTGTGTCTGGACGACGGTTCAATGACGGCGATGAGTCAGCCGATGTACGCAATTTGCCACGGCGAGACGGTCGAGTCGCTCTTGGGCGTTCCAGCGCAGGATTTCTCGCAGCTGAGCCTCCAGGACAAGTTTTGCATCCTACAGCAGACGATCGGGAAAGATTACCAGGTACTGCTATCACGCTGCGAGCAGCTTCGCGTGGGAATTCCAACACCTCGGCAGCAGTTTGCTCCAACCAATCATCGGTATGCTGGTGGAGCTGCTGTTGCATCTCCATCGCCACGAAAACGAGGAAGCAGCGCATCAGCGGTGGCGGCGAAAGTCGATCTCCGCATTGACCTCATTGAACCTCTGGATGCGTTTGCGTCGTCCCATCAACTCTTGCAGATGCTCACTCGGGAAAAATAGCTGGCGAATGTGACCGTCCGCCAGTGATACTGTGATGGCGCTCAGTCGGTGCGTTGAGCTTTGATCGCGTTCAGTCATTCGACTGAACACATCTACTGTAGCTCGAGCGCGAGAGTCTGTTCCCACACACTTCAGTGCAGGATTATGGAACGAGGTGTCGTCAAGTAGGTGGAGTACGCTCCTTCTCAGCTGAAATAGCGTTTGATGTGCGATAGGTACAAGTAGATGGCGTCAAAGCTGACAAGTCTGTTGGTTCGACAATTTCGCGTCTGTCTTCGCGATGCGAACTTAACCACGATTTCGGAAATAAAAAGCACTAAATTGTACCTTATTTCTGCCCAAAGCCATCTCATTAAGTCCGCGTCTGACGGTGATTTCGTACTTTAACGGAGCATTGCCGCAGCCTCACTTAAAATGGCGAATGCAGAGCGTAACCATTCACAAGAGAAAATTAGCGCGTCAACCGCGCAACAAACTGACAGAGCGATATGGTGAAAGGTACGTCGACAACAGTCTTTCTGCCTACGTATGTATATGTGCGTATGGGTACATACATACGCGTGTGTGTGTGCTGTGCCTTTGGTGTGCTGTGTGCGAGTAGCGGTGCCGCTACGCTGCCGATCCCCATGCATGCGACCGACTGCGTTCCCACAGATAGCCCTGTTTGATGCAGCCATGACCGAGCCAAATGCGCCGGCGATAATGACAGCGCGCAACCTGGCGCTGCTCTTCTGTGCTAATATTTATATGATCTTTTGCTTTTTTCTGTGTTTATGTGTATGTGTATGTGCTGCTTGTACTTGTTATTGCCGTGCTTTTGCCCAGTGGATGACGATGGCGTGATTCTACTGGACGACAGTAGCGACGAGGAGTCTGAGGAAGAGCATGAAGTGCGCCGTCCTACTGCTTCTACGTCGTCCAAAACGCACACGATCCAGTCTGCGCGCAAGTCCACCGGCGTGCTCTCGACTACGAAGAAGAGTCACCCGGTTGCAGCGCGGAAAGCGGTGCCGTTGGCAGGGTACAACTCGGATGAGCGCATGCAGTACATAATCCGCGATATCATCAACAGTGACGGTAGCGACAGTGGCGAGGACGACGAGGACGATGAGGACGTGTACGACGATGGAGATGCGGCTTTTGATGAGTCGGAAGCTTTCGCGCGACGCTCGAACAAGCGCAAGCGTCCGAGTCCGAAAAGCTCTCGTCCAGTGGTGAAGCCACGAGGCGTTATGCAAGCCGTGCGAAGATCCGACTTTCTAGTGAAGAAGCAGCGCATAGTGTCCAGCAGCAGCACGAGCCATAGGAAACCTAGTTCAACGAGCAAGAAGAAGAAGGTGAAGAAGGCAGCGCGGTACATTTCCGAAGATGAGGAAAGCGATGAGAGCAAAGAGAATAGCAGCAGTGACGACAGTAGCAACGGAGAAGACGAGCTGGAGCCCCCGCCTCGGTCACACAAATCGCAAGTGAGTAAGAAGAAAACATTGCAGCGAGTCCAGAGGGCGCCGTCGTCGTCACCGAAACCTGAGTCTGTTCGAGCGACGAAGAAGATGGTTTCGAAGTCACAAACAAAAGCAGCAGCAGGTGCACTTACTCGAGTTACCGAGTACATTGACGTGTTATCTGAATCGTCGTCATCGTCTGATGAGGTGTCGTCGTCGTCGGAGGAGGAGGAAACTGCTCCTCGAAGGAAAAAGCAGAAGTCGACTCATGGCGCGTTCACTAGTTCAAGGAACTCCAATTCGCAGAGCTCAACCCACCAGGTAGCACGCAAAGCTATCGTGCGTGAGACGCCAAAGCAGCTTCCGAAAACAAATGGCGCGGCAACTATTCCAACAATTGCTGCTGCTCCGACTCCCCGAGAATCGTACACGCGAACTGATCACACCTTCCACCAACTGACGGAGAAACTCTCGTTCAGCGAGCTTCAAGCCCAGCGTCGCGCGCTCGAGCAGCTCGCTTTGATGCACAAGCGTGCTGGAGGTGGTGGAAGTAGTGGTGGCGGTGCCTTTGCGTCATCCTCTGCTCCTTTGGGATCAGCTCGCAAGGCAAACCATCGCTTGGAGTCCAGAAAGAGTGTGGTGAAGCAGTCTCGCGTCGACGAAATTGAAAGGCGAGCGGTGAAAGCCACGGCTCCACCTAAGACCGCTCAAGAAGAGCCAACACTTCTAGTGGCTCCGCCATCACGCGAGTCAATACCGACGTCAATGCCTCCGTCGAGTATCAGCTCAACTATCGTCAATACCCCTAAAGCAGCCAAAACAACCACCACTACAAGTCTGAAACCACTGAACTCGAACCGAAGCTTTGTGCCCGCCCCAGCGATGCACACGACAGCTTGGCGCCGCATTCGCCTCGGAAGAGCTCCGTCTAACATTCTGTCACCCAAGTCCACATACCCACTGCCGTATTCTGATGGTAAGTGCTAAGCTGATGTCAACCCTGCCAAACGTTTTCATGCATCTAATGATTCTGATTTCGTCCTTGAGCAGAATTCGACCGCCCGCTAACAGATTTCGACCCGACGAGGACGCTCGAAGCGAAAACCCGGATCTTGGATTCGTTTGGACATGTGCAAAAGATCACCGAGGCAACTTTCAATGGCGATGTGAGTTATTTCGGCAGTGGAATGATTGCCGGCACGCATGTATGGGTTGACAGGAGACTGATTGTACGTTGTGTGTGTTTCTTTCATATATGTAGTCAATTACCCAAGACCATATGAACGAGAAGGTTCAAGACCTCATCTCAGAAGCGTTGCCAATCATCACGGAGTGTCAGGAGAGACGAGTGAAAAGCATTTTGCGAGGAGCGCGAGAACACGTACAGACGTATCTCCAAGAACACCAGCGAATGCGATCCAATCCGCTGAGCTATGCCAGTAAGTGCCGAAATGGAGGGTGTTTGCTTGACCAAGGGGAGTACCAGCAACGCGCGCGTATGATTTCACATTTTCGACTGACTCCATGCATTCTTTTCTTCACGTAGTTCCTCATTCAACATTCGATCTCACGTACAGTGAACGAACTGCTGTGCGACGCCTGTTTGAGAATCGCCGCCTTCAAGCTCCAGAATTGAACTCGCTGGTTGGCAGTGTGCGGTACTTTGTTTCGAACGTCACATCTGGAGGTTCAGACTCTGTTGGCGATAGTGCTACTCCTGCTGATGGCGCGTGCGAAATCAGCCGAGAAGCATTGACCGAGCGAGCAGTGTACCCGGAAACTGTGATTTACCTGAACGACGACATTCCTGCGATGCGCAAGTCCTGGGCGTACGTTGGCGTGAAAAAGAACGTACACGTCGCGGACGATCCGATTCTCCGCTACATTCCGTACTTGGGAGAGAATACTCGTGTGAACATTGACCCGAACCGCTATTCGTCAACCACGATGGACAAGAGCAAGCGCGTTGAAGTGCTTGGCAGCAAAAAAGGCTCGGTGCTGGAGCTGAAATCTGTTGTCACGAGTGCATTGGACGACGAGATGATGGAGTACTTGCTTCGGTTCGTGGTACTGGCGTGCGGCGACTCAAAGAAAGTGTTTGAAGCGCTGCAGCACTCGGAGAAATTCTCGCAGCCATACAGCGACTACTGCGAGATCAAGAAGAACGATGACGCTGGTCGCAGAGTGCTGAGGCGAGTGGCTGGGATGCAAAGTCTCATGGCAAACACTTCAAAAGAAGACAACGCTGCTTGTGCCCCGAAGATTCGAGAGTACCTGCGTGCACTGGGTGGCTCATGCTGGTTCTTGCAGCCACGACCAGAGCTTCAGGGTCTGACGCATCGATTGAAACCTCCTATCCCGTTCTTTGAGTCCAACTACACACGATTTCCTTGTGGTGGCGGACTTCGAAAGACGAAAGTGTACAGCGACACAATGGAATGGTTTCGGGATCTGTTCTGCCGACGGTGCTATACTTACGACTGCGATGAGCACGGGATTTTGCAGCCGACGCCCCTGCGACGAACCGATCCGATCAACCCAGTGGTGCGCAAAGCGGGGCTGGCTCTGCATGATCAGCACAAGGTCGTCGAAGTAAACAACGAGGGTGAGGGTGATAGCTCTGTTGCTGCCAGCGCTGCCGGTCAGAAATGCTCGGCTGGCGTTATTGAGGTGGACGACAGCTCCTCTGATGAGGACGAAAGCATGGAGAATGAAAAGCAGGCAAATGCGTCAGCGAGCACATCCGACGATGAATCTGCTGTCCGCCGCCGCTCAAGACGCTCACAAACTCGAATCTCCACTCTGGCAAGCGCGAGTCTGAAGGTCCAGGAAGCAATGCAGGAGAAGGAGCGTCGGTGCCAGAGACGCGCCGAGTCGAGGCAGCTTAAGCAGTTGACAAGAGCAGTCGATGATTCCGAGTACTTGGACGATTCGTACTTGGACACCGTGATGAGTGCAGTCCAGTCACTGCTATCAAAGGAAGCCTCGTGCAGTGGAGCGTGCTGGAAGAAGCGCCAGAAGCCCGACAAAGCTGCTGCTCCTGCTGCTGCTGTTGGTGCTGATGGCACTACGACAGAGCCATCTGCCAATGCAGATACTGAGGTGGCGGTGGTGAAAGCTTCCGTTTCTCACTCGTTCAATGAGGCAGAAGTGCTGCTGATCCGCAAACTATCGTCGACACTTGGCGACAACTCGTGCTTGATCGCAGCGATGCTCAAGAGTCCGACGTGCACGTGCTTGCAGGTTTCTCAATTCCTAGCATTGGAGCAAAAAACACGACTCTTGAAGGATGGCGATGACGAAGACAGACACCGGTCAATGTCGGCCGATATGTCGAACCGGCGGCGCCAGAAAAATGACAGGCGAAGCAACAGCCATTCGCATTCAGGCAACCGCGAGCTGCTGAAGCGGACGCGTGCGCAGCGCAACCACGACAAGGGCAACAAGCACAGCTACCAGCCGTGCAATCACGAAGGTATTTGCGATGGCTGCGAGTGCATGAAGCGCGACCACAATTGTGACAAGGCGTGCGCGTGCTCACGCGATTGCCCGAACCGATTCCAGGGCTGCAAGTGCAACATTGGCAACTGCCGCACAAAGACGTGTCCGTGCTATGGCGCAGGACGAGAATGCGACCCGGATTACTGCTTTTCATGTGGAGCCAGTGACGCTGCAGTGCTGGTGATAGGGAAGAACCCAGAGCGGCGGCTGAACTACGACCTCGGGATCTGCTGCAACGCCAATTTGCTTCGTGGCGCGCAGCGCAAGATGGGGATCTCGTTCTCAACGACACATGGTTGGGGTGCGTTTGCGCTGGAACCAATCCGCAAGGGCGAGTTTCTTTACGAATACACTGGCGCGCTGATCTCGGACGACGAAGCCGAACGCCGCGGTAATATTTACGACGTGATGGCGATCAGCTTCCTTTTTGACGTGAACAGCGATGAGGTGGTCGACGCGACGCGCAAGGGCAACAAGAGTAAGTTTGCAAACCACAAGGCGCTCGAGTCTGCGAACTGCGAGGCGAAAATCCTGCTCGTGAATGGCGAGCACCGCATCGCGCTGTACGCGCGCGAGGACATCCAGGTAGGCGAAGAGCTCTTCTTTGACTACGGATACACGCATGAGACGGCGCCGCAGTGGAGCCAAGTGAAGCTTCGCGGCGGACAGCGACACGAGACCCCGCACCACGAGCTGGATTTGCTCGAGGACTTTGAAAACGAAGACGACGATGACGACGACGATGAAGATTCCGATTGATCATGTCGTAGAACCAGCACGAAGAAATTACTGTTGGCGAAGCCACAAATTTGCGCACGAAAGGCTAAGAGAATGCCAGAACTCACACAGTCAACTAAGGTATTTATTCAGATAGAAAGAAATGCGCTGCTGATGCTCGCTGTTTGGGAACACCTTGCTTCATTGCACTCCACGCACTTTTCTCTCTTTACAGTCCTATTCTCAACCGTTTTCCGTTCGAGGTTTTAGGAAAGTTAGGTATACCGAATCGACTTTGAACCCTGCCACAGTGTGCAAGATTATTCGCTCGCTCTTGCGCATTCTCTTACAGGAAAGGTTCATCAGGAGACCAAGAAGCCCACGAGAGTGAGTTGATCCAGTTGTACCCATGACTAGGGATTAGGATGCCCAAGCTCTCCTTCACCAGGTTCATCTCACGTTTGAGTGCACGGACGATGGAACCTCGAGTGGATGCCCGCCCGCCAACGAATCTGCCGCCAGCAAAGGTAGAAGAGCCTCGCACTCTCAGCACCTCGGTGTCAGTATGGTCGCTCAAAACATTTCGTTTTCCTTTGCAATCCGCAGGAAGTTGAGAGCACCAGTGCACGCGAATGGCTGGAATGGGATTTGATCCTCTTCTTGTTGCTTCTTCTTCTTGGACTTACTTTTGCTCTTCTCTTTCTTCAAGTACTTGCTCTTCTTCTCCTTCTTGGGCTTCTTCTCTTCATTAACAACCACTGATGGTTTCTCTTCGGTTTCAAATAGTGGCTTGGGCTTGCGAACACGAACTCTTCGGGACACCTTTGCAGATGTACTTACTGCTGACATTGTTGTAGTAGTAGTTGTTGTTGTTGCTGCTGCTGCTGGGAGGTCGTCTTCGCTCTCATCACTGTCGTAATCAGCGCCGTAGCCATCGCTCTTGGCAGCTCCGTCCTCGTCGTCAGCATCCTCACCTCCAGACTCGCTCAGGTGGTCTTCACGAACCTCCTCCGCGTACACCGACTCCCAGCTATCCGATGACGACGACGCTTTGTTGCGGAGATCACCACCACCAGTAGAGGTTCGGTGTGACGGCATCTGAACGTTTTCATATCTGTGAAACTCTTCTTCTTCTTCATCGTTCTCACCTTCGTCGTCGTTCTCATACTGGTCCTGACGATGGAAAGCCTGGTGTTCGTGTCTTAATTGCTCCTCTTGACTGTTCATTTCTTGCGCCTCACCATCCTCGTCATCGGAATCCAAAGCGGCAGCGTACACTGAAGCATTCGTTCGAGGCGGCAGGCGGCCAAAGTCCTTCTTCCAGAGCCTCCGGATGTGAATATGGTGGTCAAAGAGCATCTCAAAGTGCTCTTCGTTTGTCAGCTGCTGGCTAAAGTCGCGCGGCAAGCGACTGAAGATCATCGCAATCACCATGTCGAGCACGTTCATACCCGTCGTGAGTCCGTTTTGCCCCCCGCCACCGCCAGCAACGTCGCCAAACATGCTGTCGCACTCGCTCTCTTCCAGCTCGGGCTCTTGCAAGTACGTGTCCAGCAGCGACACGAGCCGCGTCTCAATGTCCTCGAGTTTGCGCAGCAGCAGACACTGCTGGCCGCTCGCCTTCTTTCCATTTCCGCCGCCTTCTCGCTCTTTTGCAGCGAGCTTCTCTAATTTCGCCTTGAACGAGTCTCGCAATCGCGTCAGCTATAAAGAGCAAGGAAACAAAAGAAAAACAACACACGCACGCACAATTCAATACATGAACACACAGAGTTCCGCAGCACTGTACATTGATAACCGGCGTCTGGGTACCTACCTCGTCGATTTCTGTGCCGAGCCGCTCTTGCTCCGTCGTGTATATCTCGTACTCTTTGTCTGCGAGCACCTCGAGCTCAGTCGCGATGTCGAGCTTCCACTTGGGGTCGCGCGAGCACCGCCGCAGACAGTCCTTCAGGTAGTCGACGCTCTTCCAGCGCGACGAGCGCGAGAGCACGTGCAGGAACTCGCTCAGCTCAATGCCCTGGATCTCCGTCGGGTAGTCGATCAGCCCAAACACGTCCTTGGGGTACGCGGCGTGCAGGTTGGTCAGCATGCCGCGCGACGTGCCGTACGTGCAGTGGAAGCAAGACTCTACAGAAAACAAGTCGGTTATGTAAGCTCATGCAGCTCAACCAGATAGATACACAGTATGGATGCATGCAATGCAATTCGCCCACTTACTCTGCTCGAAGAGCACCTCGACCATTTGCGTGAAATGGCGATGCAGCGTGTCCTTTACAAGCCCAAAGACCTGCTTCATCTCGTCGTCTGTGAGTGCGACCGCCGCATTCGCACCAGCACTTCGCTCCTGCGGGAAGTGCTCTCTTTGCATGCGCGACAGGTTCACGAGCAGCAGCGGGAAGTCGTCGGGCAGGTCCGGTGCGTCTTGCTCCACCCATCCGCCGATCTCCAGCGCCGCCATCGCCATCCCCATCGCCATCGCCGCACTCTCTTCCGCTTTTTCTTCTTCGTCGTCGGCATCGTCATTGCCATCCTCTCTCAGCGGCGTCGCTGCCTCCGTTGGTTCAATCTGCGCACTAAAGTCGCGGTCCTCCCACGAAATCTCTCCTTCTTCTTTGTCTTCCTCTCCATCGCTCCAGGCGTCGCGCGGCTGCTTGCTTTGGATCACGCTGGGGTGAGTCTGTTGTTGTTCTTCGGCTACTGTTCTCGCTGAGCTTGGACGCAACACGACAGGAGCGCGCGGCGCGGGGCGCACGTAGCTGGCCGGCAGCTTAAACGAGAGCGACATCGACGCATCCGAGACCACGCGCGGCGGCGCCACGAACGGCGCGCCATTGCGCGGCTTCAGCACCTCGAGCTTCTGCGCCATGGATGCTGGTGCTTCTCGTGGTGAATGTTCTCTTCGAATGATTGGACTGATTGATTGTCGTTCCCTGTCTTCATCCAATGGCTACCCCAACCAAACTACTGAGCTGCTAAGTACGGATTATACGCACTTTAGCAATTAAATCCGCACGAAGTTTCGATAAAGTGCGATACATGCATACTTTGTAAAGTAAATACAATACGCATGTGACGTTAAAAGGAATTTGACTGTACTCCCGATGACATTGTGAAATGATAGCGCTATTACTGTAGCTCACCATGAAGGAACAAGGTGCTATATTGTATATTCACTTGCAACAGCACGAATGAGCACATGTATATGCACATGCATAGGCACCCACGCCCGTGTGCAATTCACCAGGCACTTATATCAATTATTCATAGTCTCTCTTTTTGAAACACGAGCGTGGCCTCGCTCTCCCTCTAGCCGTAGCAGCGGATCATGATATCGCAGCCTTTGTCTGCGCACTGCCCGCCTTTCTCCAAGTACCGCTGGTGGTAGCTCTCGGCAAGCCAGAAGCGCTTTTCTGAGAGGATCTCGGTCACAATGGGTTTGCGCAGCAGCTTCTGGTGCGCGGCCTTCGACGCGATCGCGGTCTCTTTCTGCTCGTCGCTGTGGAAGTAGATGCCCGAGCGGTACTGCGTGCCGTGGTCGTTCTTCTGTCGGTTGAGTGTCGTCGGGTCGTGGATGTTCCAGAACACGTCGAGCAACTGCGGGTACGACACCTGGCTCTTGTCAAAGATGATGCGGATCGCCTCGGCGTGGCCGGTCCTGCCCGAGCAGATCTGCTTGTACGTCGGGTGGTCGATGCTGCCCTGTGTGTACCCGACCTTCGTGTCCACCACGCCGTGCACGCGCTGGAACGCGAGCTCGACGCCCCAGAAGCAACCGGCAGCGAAGGTCGCGACGTCCTGGCTTTCGTCGAGGCTCAGCGGCTCGGGCTCCTGGCTGGAGGACGCCATCTTGGCGGCGGTCGCGCTCGTGAAGCCCACAGCAGCGGCTCCTGTTCGCGGGCTGCTTGCGGAGGGTACACAGAGGCGCAGATGGTGGCAAATGCGGCGAAGCATGTTGCTTGTTGTCGCAGTCGATGCGGAGATAGGCAGACACGCAGACAGATCGCGTGGCGGCAAGTGAAGAACGCTGTCGTGTTCTTCTCTCGGAGGCTTTGATTTTGCTTTTGCTTTTGAAAACGAGATTGATCGGAGAACACGGAAGTCAAACCTGATTCCAATATCTGATCTGACCATGAATAAGAATGCAGAATCTGGCTTGACTTCTACTCGGCTGAATCTGATGCTGTGTTAGTATCGGTTCACTGATACGACATCTGAGTAAGGTTAGGAACAAATGAGTAGCAAATGGAGCCGCACCTTCCATTTTTAGAAAAAAGCGCGATGAAAATAATTTTTTGAAGAAAACATTTTTTTTGCGAGAGCGAGAGGGATACACTAGCGATTCTTACCTTCTCCACTCGCTTAAGTTCAGTGACACTCTTTTGCCTTGATTTTCCAGTTGGAAGGAGCCCTGTCTCCTTGTTTCGTTGAAGCAGGTGACAGAGAGCGCGTACTTTTTCCCCAGGGAATCAGGATCACCAGCGAATTATCAGACAGTTAGCAGCTTCGATCGAGCAGAATGATGGTTTCGCTTTAGAGTAATATCTGATTCTACGGCAGTTTTTCTGTCCGCAAGATTGTACGAATGGGTTCATTTTACACGAAGCATAGAGTTTGTAGCCCAACTGTCACGTTCTCAACCGCAGTTTTGTTTGGGGCTGCCTGCTCTCCAGCAATGCTCACAACCAAAGTCGCATCGCATCGAGCAAGCCAAGACCTCCTGAGCAAAAAAACTCTGAGAGCGACAGCAGCATGCACCGTGTGAACTGGGATTTCGTTGCCCCTTCCTCGTGGCTGGGCTCTCTCGTCGATGAAGAAACGCTGATGAGCGGCTTCGACTTGGATCTCCCCCCCAGCACGACCATCATGTTCATCCCCGCGCGTCAGCAGCAGACGAGTCGCGACGAAACCATGCAGCCGGCGGATGATGAAGAAGGGGGAGGTGGGGATGAGGTGGAGATGGAGAGCTTCCAGGAAGGAGACGAGGAGGACCAAGATGAGGACGAAGAGAGCTTTGACGACGACTTCTTCCGTGACCTGCCGGTTGGAACGCGCGCGCTCGAGACGCAGATACCTGCGAACCTGAAGCCTCCGGAGCAGAAGACCAAGGACGGTTATTCGTACTTCACGTACTCGTACAGCCGCTGCGCGACACTGAACGACAATGCGGACCTCGTGCACAGCACACGTCGCCGCTATGAGGACTCTGCGGGGCGCCTCAAGGCGGTGCACAATCGGCGCATCGGCAGCCGCACGCTCGAGTCCACGTGGAAGAAGAGCTCAGAGAACGACAAAGGACATCACGACGTGAAAGTGTCGGGAGCCGGTAACGTGGACGCTTTCAACAAGGCGTGGGAGACCACTCCATTCGGCAAGGCTGAGGCGCAGGCCAAGGCGCAGGGCGAGAAGCACCAGACGCAGTACCCGGACGCAACCCCCGCGAAGGAAATCCCGTGAGTGGTGAGTGGGTGATCTGCAGGAAGGGAAACGACGAAGAGCTACTAGCCAAGAGTGCATTGGTTGGTTGGGAGGCGCCCGAGGTGTCAATGCGCATTTTTACTGTTGTTGATTTTGCTTTTGCTGAGTGGAGGCGTTGAGTTTTTTCCCAGGTAGTTTGTGTGTGAGAGAAAGAGAGAGGAGACGCATTGAACAATTTCAGGTTTTGAGTTTCTAGCCCTCGCTTCACGCATGATTCTTTGTGCGCTCTCCTACGCTCTGCGGCGCTGAAACTAAATGTGCAGCAGCATCGCAACGAAAGCTCCACGTGCATACCAAGTGGTTAAATACATTCATTTTGTCTTCTCTCCCCAGTGCCCATTCATTTCATTTACTGCCAACCTACTTCAAAGACCCTACGTCTTCCTCACTCCTCACGCACACGAATGCGCTTGTCTTTCCTCACTCCTCCCACATGCGCATTGAGTTTCTCGTGGTCACGTCGACGCGGTGGTGTTGGCACCTGCAAACGTGCGCGGCTTTGGTCGCCACTGGGCCTCGCCCTGCTTCACTGGACGGAAGAGGCGCACGCGCGGTCCGTCCAGCAAACTCTCTTCGTCGGCCAAGTACAGAACCAGAGTGTTGCTCATTGAGAGTGTGGCCCAGAGCTTCTGGTTGGATGCGACGATCTGCACGAGGTGCATCTGCTTAGCGGCGTCCCACTCGAGTACGCGCGCGCGCACCCACTCGTCCTGCTCCTTGACGAGAAAGTCCACGATCGCGCCAATGAGCACTACTGGTGCCGGGAACGGCGGCACGCCGATGCGAGGCTCCGCAGAGACAGCAGGAGGGTACACCATCGGTCGCTTAGCTTTCCAACCGCCCGCGTCACTGACCATCCCCCAGGACGCGTTCGCGTTCATCTTCACGTTCGCAAACGTCTTGGCCCGCAGGTCCGTCTTCTTTGCTGACGATCCGCCACTGCCGCCCCATTTCAACGTCGCCTTGTCGCCTAGCAACTTGGACTTGTGGTACAGGAACGGCGTGCACGCAAAGATGAACGAGTACCGCTGGGTCTCGTTCGCCGCGGGGAACTTGTCGTCAATATCCTCGTCAACTGAGTTGTTCTCGCTCATGATCTCCTCGACCAGGTCTTCATCGCTAATCAGCCGCTTGGCGCCAATAATACGCGACGCTGGCAGGTGCTTCTCGCAGTACACAGCGAGCGGATTCATCTCCGTGCCGACCATGAGCCCGGCGTTACCGGCGCACAACGGATGCATCCCAACGTTGCAGTTCTCCTGCTCGCAGATGATAGACGCGCCACCGCGCTTCCGGCAGATGCCGCAGAGGTACCGGAAGCGTCCGTTCTCGATCTCTTCAAAGCCGTCCACTGGCTCCATGGCCGGCACGTCGCGCATCACGAGCTCCGGGATCGCCATCGCGCAGAGCGTGTGCACCCACTTTTGGTCGTCAATGGCGCTGCTGCTGTTCGCTGTAATGTGGTTCGCGGCCACGGGCTTGAGCGCGCCACCGTACTGCATGCACACCGCGCACATGAGCTGTCGCCCAAGCAGACACGACGGACAGCGCCAGGGCCCATCGTCCGACTCGCGTAGCACGACGCCAAAGCACTCTTCGTGGATGCGCGTGTCGCATGCGTCGTTGCCGCACGCGATGACGCGTCCGCTGGACCAGAGCCCTTCGCAGATGCTACAGTTCTCCTTGGGCACGAAGTGCGGGATGTAGCAGTTGTCCACGTAGTTGCGCAGTTGGTTGAGCAGCTCCGGGCTCGCCTGGTCGAGATCAACGCCGCACTCGAGCTGGATGCGATCACGGTTTCTGTCGTCTACACCTGCGCTCCCGACAAGCTCGTCGTCCACCTCGTGCGCTGCAGTCACGTCCCACTGCGTGAGCGTCGGTAGCGGCATCTCATGCTGCGTCAACACGCTCTCCTTCTTATCGCCATCATCATCGCCATGCTGCTCTGTGAAGTTGTGCACGAGCAGCAGCACGCCGGGCTGGTCCGGCGGCGCCAGGTTCGCGATGTCGTGCGCGAGCTTGCGGCGCTCGTCCCACGAGAGCGGCCGCGGCTGGAGCGCTGCCGCCGCGGCGCTGTCGCCATCCTCCATGTCCACGTCCCCGTCTTCGTCCTGCGGGTCGCCCCCGCCTGCCGCGTATACGGCGGCATCGCCGCGATCAGCGTGGAGCTCTTCCTGCTTGAGTGCCATTTAATACAGTTAGTTGCAAAGAGGGTGATGCGAGCAGCAAACAATCGTGCGGTCATGTGTAGTTTTTATGAGTTTTGAGGTAGTGGTGAAAATGGCGCCAAATCAAATACCTTCTTCAAACCATTTAACATTGGTTTCTCACGAGAACGCAGCGGATTTCAACGAGCCAAACAATCCAGAGCTGCCGCTTTTCAGCTTTATGGAAGGATGAGCCAGAATGGAAGCACTACAAACGATGAACTTAGAGCACGAAAGCTGGCGAGCCAAGTTTGGATGAACCTGCGTTCAACAGAAACAGTATAATCCCTGTCAAACATGTGACTCGAACCAAATAGCAGAAGCCAAACTCTTCACTCAATCGGGCTGCGCATCTATCCCCAACAGACAATGCACCGCGAAGAAAGGTGGGCGCCGCAAAATACATGGGTTGGAGGACTAGGCAATACCAGAGTTCTATGTACCTATTACCTCGTCTAAAGGACCGGCCAGAAGCTCCAGGAGTCGCAGCCTAGGCTATCAAGACTGGACTGTCAAGAATGAAGGAGCCACAATACCTTCTTCATGCTTCGCCTCCACAACGGACGCGTCGTGGAAGAAGACTTGGTGACCGTCCAGCGGGTGATGAAGAGCATCAATATCCCAAACCTGCCATTTTCGATCATCGTGAACCAGGTGTCCGCAAAGACCTACGGCAAGCCCATCAAGGGAGAGCCGCAGTTCAACGAGAACGCCCTCATTGACGTGCTCACGAGCATGAACGCTGGCGACTTTCGGATGATCCACGTTTTCTTCATGAAGAAGATCGACGAGGAAGCGAATACCATCGTCCCGCTACCTCAAGAGTTCCACGCGTTCGTGGCTGAAGCGACATGAGGCGAACCGCGCGCTGGTGACCAAGCGCCACCACGATGTGATCGATGCCCAGATCACGGCTACGGAGGACATGCGGGCTGAGCACAAGAGAGCTGCGGAAGCCATGAAAGCGAAGTTCAAGCGCGTTGCGAAAGCCGCGAAGGCTGAGCACGATAATGCAATCAGAGACCAGCGAAAACTCTACAACAAGCAGCAACAGGCGCTGATGGTGACGCGTCTCGATGCTGCAAAGACGAAAGCCGATCAACTGAAATTGGAATACGACAGCGACGTCTCCGTGAAGTTCATCATCACGAACTGGACGCAGTTTACCATGAAGTGAAAGGAACTTCACATCGAGAGCGGGAAGAGATCGGGCAACGCGCTTGTGCACTTCCTGGACACCATCGACGTAAACAGCAGTGCTGGCGCGTTCCATGCGAAGCGCGATGCGTTCGCCTCAGGCTCCGCTGGGCACATGCAGTACACCATCAACGGCGCGGAAGTCAAGATTGAATGGTCGCAGCCGTGGTGCAGCAGCTTCAGCTCGTCCGTGCCGGTGGTGGGCGAGGGTTTCAAAGTGACGGGTCACGTATCAGACGGCAGCACTGCGACGCTCGAAGTCACTGTTGAAGAATCTCCACAAGCGAGGAGAGCGCTCTCGTAAGCGGAAGTATCCGATTAACAGCTGACTCCAGCGTCTACGTACGAGGTGCTATCGTACCTGCTAGCTCGCTCGCGTTGAAGTAGAGAATTCAATCCTTTGTATATATATATTAGATGCTTAAGATTTGGCTCCTTCGAGTTGATTTGAGGTATACTGGAGGACTGTTTTCGAATGCTGTTGATCTTTGACCTCTGAAGCCACTGAAGCTACCCTTTCACCGCGTAACCTGACTTCTCTCTGTCTTTTTGGTTACAAAGAGGGACCCAGCGATTACCTCATCGTAACCCAATCGTAACCTCCCCTCTCGCTTTTCATTTCAGGTACGGGTCGGGTCATCCAAATAAATCATTTGTCGGCTTCAAAATCCATGGGTTTCATTTATCTTTGCTCAGCCTTAGCTATTAAAACTAAAATGGGTTTTGACCCGCAGGCCGCTAGCTTGCTGTATGTAGGGCCCACTCACCCGTTTGTCAAGACTGCGAGTCAGTGTTTCTCCTCGATTAAGTACGGTCTCGATCTGCCTTGATCCCGAAGCTGTTTGGCTTGTTCCCCCCAGGTTTGGAAGAGAAGAACAAACCAAATAGACAGTCGTCCCACGAGCAGCTCCAAAGCACGCGCGCGCCAGTGAGCTACTCTATTACGACGCCAACCCACGCACGCCCTCCACAGCTCTGCTACGAAGCACGCGCTGTATACACCCACCCTCTCACACAATACACGTCTAGAGAGAGAGCAGCTCAGCAGCTCAGCGGCTCAGCTTCATCATCCTTCCCTCCCTAACAGCAGCAGCAGCAGCAGTAGTAGCAAGGAACCCAGAATGACATCGTCCGGCCCGCCGTCCTCCTCGTCCACGACGGATGATGCCGCGTCCATGCTGGAGCTCGAGTCGCTCGTGGATGCCGCGACCTTCGACGACAAGGTGTGTCTCGAAGACTTCACGCTCATCCGCGTGATCGGCAAGGGCTCGTTCGGCAAGGTGACGCTCGTGCGCAAGAAGACCAACAGCAAAATCTTCGCGATGAAGATCCTGTCGAAGGCGCACCTGCTCAAGCGCAAGCAGGTGGAGCACACGAAGACCGAGCGCCGCGTGCTCAGCGTCGCGAGCCACCCGTTCATCGTGGGCTTGCACTACGCGTTCCAGACCCAGGCGAAGCTCTACTTTGTGCTCGACTACTGTCCAGGCGGCGAGCTGTTCTTCCACTTGTCGCGCATGGGCAAGTTCGACGAGACGATGTCCAGATTCTATGCGGCAGAGCTGGTCGTCGCGTTGGAGCACCTGCATTCCCTGGGTGTCGTGTACAGAGACTTGAAGCCCGAGAACATTCTCCTCGACGAAATGGGCCACATCAAGCTGGCAGACTTTGGGCTCGCGAAGGACGAAGTGACCGAGATCGACAGCGGCGCGACTTCGCTTTGCGGCACACCAGAGTACCTCGCGCCGGAAGTACTGGCGCGCAAGGGCCACGGCACGGCTGTCGATTGGTGGGGGCTCGGCATGGTGCTCTATGAAATGCTCACAGGGCTGCCGCCGTGGTACACGCGGAATCGCCAGGAGCTTTTTGCGCGGATCCGCGAGGCGCCCCTCGAGATCCCAAAGTACCTGAGCGCTGACGCCGCGTCGCTGATCTCGCACTTGCTGCACCGCGAGCCGGAGAAGCGATTAGGAAGTCGCGGCGCCGCCGAAGTGAAAGCGCACCGCTTCTTCCGGTCGGTCGACTGGGACGGTCTGCTCTGGTCGGAGCCGCCGTTTAAGCCGTCGGATCCGCAGTCGAAAGAAGCTGGCGACACGTCCAACTTTGACAAGGAATTCACGGAGCTTCCGGTCACGGGCACGCCGTTGAGCAGGTCCAGCGGCGGCTCGGCGCTCCCGCGCAGCATGTTTACGGGCTTCACGTACGAAGCGCCGGCGATGTCGTTTGGCTCGGACACGTCGCAGTCGAAGGTGGACGTGTCCTCGACGCCGTATATTTAGGTTGCCGCTTGCGTTTTGTTTGCAGTCGTCAGTTGAGTGGCACACTTGCCTGCCTTCCCAGCAGGTGTCCTGCAGCTCAAGTCAGATGAAGCCCAACCAAGAAGCAGATGATGGTAGTGGCGGTGGTGGAGGCATTGGCACGACTGAGGCATTTTATATTAGCTTCCTTCTTTCTCCATAAGGTAATTATCCGCAGTTTAAAATGAATAGATTCAAAAAGTAATTGTTTACAAGTCTCCTAATGCCTCAGTACGAGCACGAAGGTGTCGTATCCATCCATCCATCCATCCATCCATCTATCCAGTGCTGCCACGAAGAGCTCATCTGAGTCAGTCTGTCACTCAGATGACCCCTTCTCTCGCGTGGCTGAACTGTAGTTTACCCAAATAGAAGCCCTCTCTGATTTGCCAGCCAAACACCCACACGCATTTTCAAAAAGCACTGGCGCTCAGGTACACAAGTAGAGGGAGTGAAGCCACTCACTGCACTTCGGATCTATCGGATCTCAGATCTCAGGCTTCTCAACGAGAACGATGAACGCGCCTTCGTTCGCCGACTGCGGCGTGCGCGTGGAAGACGACGCCGTCAAGGGCAAGGTGGTGCGCGCCGCGCGCGCGTTCGCGGCGGGTGACGTGATCTTCAGTGAGCAAGCGTTCGTGTTCGCGCCGTGGAGCACCGACGTGTGTGCCGGCTGCGAGGAGCCCAAGAGCGACCGCGCCACGGGCACGCGCTGCTATTGCGACCGCGAGCGCATGGGGCCCAAGAAGCTGTACGGCGAGGCGCTCGCAGAGAATGTGGCGCGCCGCGAGCAGGTCGTCAAGCTCATGGCGGACATGGACGGCATCTCGGAGGTGGACCGCGCGCGCTGCATCCTGCGCTGCTTGGCCATGTACGAGCGCGACGCCCGCGCGCTCGACGACGTGCTGCAGCTCACGAGCGCCAACTTTGCGCGCTCCATGGAGGCTGCGACGGCGCTGCGTGCCAAGGCGCCAGAAGTGTTCCCGACTGGGTTCACGGACCACCAGCTGGCGACGCTCATCGGCGTGCTCAACACGAACTCGCACGAGCTGGAAAACCTGGGTGGCTCGGGGTTGTTCCTGTCGGCGTGTCGTATGGAGCACAGCTGCGCACCGAACTGCAGCTTCACGACGTACGACTCGGAGCTCTGGATGACGGCGATCAAGCCGATCGCTGAGGGCGACGCGCTCTCGATCGACTACGGCAACTTTTTCTACCGCCCCACAGAGGAGCGCATGAGCTCGCTGCTCGAGTCCTACGGGTTTATGTGTACGTGCGACGCGTGCCTCGTGCACCCGGACACGACACGCTCGTTCCAGTGCCAGTCGGCGAGCTGCAAAGACGGCGTTGTGTGGCCGTACCCACAGAAGACCTCGGAGCCGCTCGTGTCACCTGAAGACATGGAGTTCGACTGGCAGTGCTCAACCTGCGGGCGAGCAGCTACGAAAGAAGAGACCGCGAGGTTCCTCGCGGCGGAGAAGAACTTGCTTGACGGCGGCTTCCCCGAGAGTCTGGAGGAAGTGGATGCGCTCGTGAGCAAAGCAGTGCTCCATGAGCGCCACTACCTGCTCTTCTGGGCTCTGGACTCGATCGGCTGCGAGGCCGCGGCACTGATCGCGTTCCTGAGCGACGCCGCGCACCACCGGAGCCTCACGCAGACCTGGGAGCGCATCATCGCGTACATGAACATCGTCGTGCCGGCCGCGCACCACGAGAAAACGATCTACTACGACAACCTGGCGCAGGTGCGCGTGATCCTGGGCGACCTCGCGGGCGCCAAGGTCGCGTACACCCGGGCGTGGGAGATCGCGTGCGCCGTGAGCGGTGAGTACTGCGTGCCCACGCAGAAGCTGCGCAAGCTCATGGACAAGACACCGCAGAACGCGTCGGAGCTGCGCGCGATCTACGAAGCGGACGCGAAGCCCCGCCGCCCGCACGACAGCGACGACGAGTTCGACGACGTTGAGGCGCAGGGTGGAGATGAGGACGACGACGATTCGAGCGATGTGAGCGATGACAGTGATGATGATGACGACGACGACGAATAAGAGGCAATACACATAGATAGAGAGAAAGAAAAAATGCGTCCGCTAAGGAGGATTTTGTAGGGTAGGTATTCGTATTCCAGAGAGAGAGGGAGGACCTCTGGTCAGGTAGGGTGGATGGGAGAAAGTGTTATATTTTGTAGGTAAATAATAGATACGCTGATTGATGGCTGTTGTCGTTGGTCAATAAATGGTCTCTGCGAGCAAGTGTGACTGTGGCATTAGTACCGTGTAGTATTAGCTCAGCTCAGACGAGTCCATTAGCTTGGCCGAGGAGATTCAAACGACTGGAGACGACAGCCAGCCTTGGCTCTCGCTCACTGTTACCTACTTATACTGCCCAGACCAAGCCTTTTTGGCATAGCAAGACGGCGAGACCAGCAGCTTGACCTGCATATATATCAGGAGTCTGCGCGGCGGCCTGTACCCATTCTCTGTCGTTCACTGTCGTTGCAGACGAATGCTGCGTGCATTTCAGTGGAACAAAGTACCCCTCTTCCGCCTTCTTTTCCTCCTTGGGATCTGATGCGTGATGCTACTATATACCATCTTCGTTCTCCTTCATGAGCGGCATACAAAATACTGCCCTCCCGTGTATTAGCAGCATCAGTATCAACATCTGCTGATATCCTTTCGCACATAAAATTTAGAGGATTGGGTGCGGGGTAATCAGAGCGCGAGAGTTGTTGATGTGCGAGCAAGCGCCATTGTGTATCATCGCGGCTGTGCAGAGTTCGCGACATGATTTCGACACTGGACGACAGCCTCTCGCTTGGAGTGAGAGCCATTCCATTCCATTGCAGCCCTTGGGGAAGGTTGCTTCCCTGCTGGTTTTAATCAGCGTGGATCAGGTGGATTAATGCGTGTGATCTGTAACCAAAAGTCAAACGATGACAGCACCAACTTGAAGAGATGTCAACACACTCGCTCGCTTTAGATCGTGACGACGTGGAGAGCCCAGACCAGTCTCCCTCGCTGTCCAAGCCAGCGCGCGTCTTCAGCATCATGGCATCCAGCCTCCACTCGGATCTAGACGCTCCTCCACTCCACGGATTACGACCCGGGGAGCACCAACAGGACCTCAAAGCCGATGATGGGGCGAACGTTGAGCTCCTGGACAAGGTGGCCACACTAGATCCGCTCAGAGATGATCCCAATCACAGTGGCGTGCCGACTAGACAACCAAGGAGTGTATCTGAGCGTGACACTACCCCAGGAGCTCGGCGAACAAGGCGCTGTTCATCGGTGGCCTGCGAAGTCTCGCCGCGATTATCGTCGTGCTAGAGCACTCATTCTACCTGTCAGGCTTGAACTTGGGAAACTTCCCCTCGACATCTTCTTCGTGCTGTCGTCGTACCTGCTGACGCTCATTTTCTTCAAGAAGAGCGAGAAGCTCCTCACGCAGCAGGCAAGCTACCGCAAATGGGGGCTCTCGCTCGTCGACTACTTCTGCAAGCGGTTGCTGCGCGTGTATCCGCTCTTTCCGATCGTCGCAACCGTGATGTGGCTGCTCCCGTTCTGATACAAGCAGAAGTTCATGGCGGTGCTGTATGCCGAGCACCGCCAGCTCTTCAAAGCATTGACCTTCGACTCGGAGCATCGGTGCCACGTCTTCTGGGCGCTGCCATTGGAGATCGGGTACTACTTCTTGATCTCCATCGACTCGCTGGTTCTCCTGCGCCTCAGACGATGGTGGTGGGTGCCTCTACTTCCACTCAGCGTCTGGATCGTCCGCGAGGGTATGCTCGTAAACCGCAGCCACCACCAACTACTGGTGCTTCATCTGCCGGCGTTTACTGCAGGCTCCATGGCAGCAGTGATCTTCGTGAGGCTCGAGTCGGCTATCAAGCGGAAGGTGTTGATGTTTTCGGCGCGCGGCAGACTCTGCGTTTGATTGATCGAGTACTGTGTGCTGGTGCTGCTGCTCAGCACCTGCTTCCAAGATTTGCTCTTCGAATGGGGCTTTCCAAACCCTGTCCCGCCAGGCGACAGCGCAGCGTTCGTTAGTCTCTACGTCGCGTTCCTCATCGTCGTGGAGATGCTCCTGCCGTCCGAGCTCGCGAAGCTGCTCGAGTGGAACGTGCTTCGCTACTGGAGGAAGATCAGCTTCTCGGTCTACCTGCTGCACGTCTTCGTGGTCTACCTCGACTGCGTGCACCGCCAGTCGTACTACAACAAGCTCTGCACAGTTTGGACTCATTTACCTGCTGGCGACAGCGTCGTACTACCTCGTGGGGTATCCGTGTCAGCGACTATCTGCGAGGACCAGCAGAGCGCTCGCACGGCGCGAGGCAAACGAACAACTGATAGCGCTTCCCCAGTCTCCCTCAGAATGTGCGAGTGACCATGTAAAAGGGACACCACTGGGAAATAACGCGATCCTGGTTTGAGGTGGACAATTTCGATTATCAGAGCTAAAAATATAAGTGGAGTTTGGCCACTGAAATCCAAAATCAATACAAACAGTTGCTACAATTGCGCCAGGGACTTGGGGTAAGGCCAGTATCATCATTATTATTAGCTAGCTCTTCATAGGAAATCGGGCGGTAGTGTCTATCATTCAAGACTATAAGCTCAGCTTCGTAACACTGGTGTGTGCAATACTAGACACAGAAAGGTATGCTTGCAGATTTGTTTTCAGTGCAGTTTGTTTGCCGCCATGGCAATCTCAGGATCTAGAAAGGGCGGTTCAAACCGCGTGCAAGCGTCTCCCTCACAATATGCAATTTTCAGTGTCAGCTTTCCTGAGTTCAGGCTTGAAGTGAACACTTCCAGTTGCGCTAGATCAGCTGATGCCACAGTTCAGTCGACCTTGGTTTCCGAGTGACGACGGACGATTCAAGCGATTGCGAGCGATGACAGCTATGGGTGATGATGAATAGACTGATGGTTACATAGAGAAAATAAATACTATACTCTGGTAGACAGACAGTCAGCTAGGGCGCCTGGTTGGTGTACCTAGAATGAGCTGCCGGCGGACTGGGTACCTGCGACTCTCCCGCGAGAGCCGATCATGGCGTGAATGGATGGCTAAGCGTCGATGCCTTTTCAAACGCACCGCCGAATTCGAAATGAGTGACTTAGGAGTTTAACAAGTCAGGAGACTTGGAAAACTGATCGGAATCGGATATTGACAGCGCGAGATCACCATGGCAGGCAGGACGTGTAATGGATTGTGGGTGTGCTGTTCATGCTCTTTTGTTTACAGATTTCGAGGAATGCAATTGCCTTGTTTCTCACTTATGTGGGCTAATTTTCACATTTATTTACTTTATGTGTATTATTTGAGTGATTCCATAGCAGGTTTAGGTGTGTGAAAGCGATATATTTTCCTCATTACAAATATTCATTGTCAAAATGTCCATAAACTGATGCAAACAGAAGATTATCAGGTGGTCCACTCACTTGGTGGTGCTTCAAGTTGCGCCAAGTCGGCCCTCGCAAAAGAAACCCATCGCCTGTCGCGTCTCTATGGAAGTTTGTATGGCAGAAAGATAGAAACCGACATACTCAAAACACCAATAAAATACCGAAAATGGCGTGCACCTCTCCGCGCTCGTTCTCGTTCTTCTCCTTCTCTTGACTTCTCGAAGGAGCGTGCGCGTGTTGCTGGCGACCTGACCAACTGATGTGCGCGGCACCGCGCGTTCTTGTCTGCGCCTGCCCACATTTGCAAACAAGCAAGCAAGCGAACAAGCAACTGAACAGGGCAATCAAGCAATAGCAGCCCGAGCAAGTAGGTCAGTGCTGTTGTTGGATGGTAAACCCAAGGCCGTCACCATGCGCGTGTCTCTATGCTCCCTTGTGGCATGTGGCATTTTTGCATTCATTTGCTTTCATGTGTTGATGGACACTATTATTCTCTTCTAACTCTCTATGCTTGTGCGTTTTTAAAAATGCGGCGCTCTGTGGCTTCAACCAGGCTGTTGAGACGTGCGCGTGTCACCCTTTCTCATACAAACAAGCAGCCACCACATCACATCACTTCGCACGTCCTATTTGCCCAAGATGCTCCAGTTGTTCAAACGCCACCACGAGAAAAAGAAACAGCAACAGAAGCGCTTTGACAGCATGCGCAACAACAGCAACAACGACACCCTCGTGGAGACGGACGAGAGCCGCCGCCCGATGTTCGCGATGATCTGCGTCAACAACGTGAACCGCAGCACGGCGGCGCACGGCCACCTGCTCGCCGCGGGGCTGCGCGTGTGCTCGTTTGGCGCCGGCGCGCGCGTGACGTTCCCGGGACGGACGCTGGGCACACCGCGCGTGTTTGGCTTCGCGACGCCCTACGAAACCATGTACCGCCAGCTCAAGAAGGAGGACGAAGAGCTCTTCACGCGCAACGGAGTGCTGCAAATGCTCGAGCGCGACATCGCGACGAAGAAATGTCCCGAGCGCTGGCAGGCGCTGAGCAACAAGCGCCTGGAGCAGATCGACATTGTCGTCTGTCTCGACTACCGCATGTTCCTCGTTGTACTGGAAGGTATGCGCTTGTGTTGCTTGTTTGTTGTTTGCTTGTTAACTTATTAATTTCCTTGTTTTGATTTGCTAGACTTGAGTATGCGCATCCGCCTCAGTTTCAAGAAGAAGCGTCTGCATCTGATCTGCTTGGACACGGAGGACACGCCCGAGGACGCGTGCAGTGGCGGGATGCGCGCGCTCGCGCTCTGCAAAGAGCTGGACGACGCGGCCACCGCGATTCCAGCGGGCGAGGAGCTCACGGAAGAGCGCGTGAAGGACATTGTCGTCGCCTTTGAGAAGCAGCACCAAATGCAGGTCTTCTACCTGGGCGTGCGAATATAAAATTAGCAGGTTAAGTTGAGGCCATGCGAGAGAAAGAGATTGAGGCATTGTGTGTGTGTGATGGTGACGAAGATGTAGGCTGTAGGATATAGGATGTAAGATTTAAGTTATTGTGGAAGTCATAAACGTTGGTGCAGTGTGGTTGGAAGGGTTCGCGATAGGCATCTGTGGCTATTAGCCTGCAAATTGGTTGGAGAGCATCACCTGCTTCCGCATGCCGCCGCAGTTGTCATTGTCATCGTCATCCTGGAGATCGAACTGCTCGTGCATCTGAAAAGAGGACGCACACAGCGTGAAGAAGCGCGTCTGCAGCTCGCGGAACTGGCGCAGCTCGTGGTAAATGAGCACAGGCCGCGCGCTCTCGTAGTAGAGAACCTTCTTGATGATCGCCTCGGTCGCGAATGTGAGCGAGTTCCTAGCCGCTTGCAGCTACGAGCCCATCAATTAATCAATTAATCGTCAATAGCGACACCCTGACTGTGAAAGGTGATGTTTCGATGGCAAGGTCACCTTGACATCTCGTCGCACAATGGCTTCAGCTTTGCCTCGCTGCTTGGCGGCTCGGAGCTGCATGCACACAATTCGAAAAGACATACATACACACACACATAGGCTGTTGCTCAGCATTCCGGATATGGGTGCTGGTTTTTTTTTATAGAGACTGGACTCACTTTGCGTAGTGCCGAGTCAAAGTCGAGCTTGAGGTTCTCGCGCTTGTCCATCTCTCGCTGCGAGAACAGGCGGCGCGGACGAATGTTAGTAAAGAGCTCCGGACCGATCAGCAATTAACATGGGGACATGGCTCAGTGCACTGTAGAGCACCTTGAGCGCAAACATGGCGTCCATCCTCTTCTCGAGCGAGCCCACGACCGTCGTCAACACAATTCCCTATAGTTACATCCAACCAATGCCAGACAGATAGATCACTTTTGAGTCACATTGACCATCACTCTGATAGTTGAAGCTGCCTTCAACTCTCAAATGCCACCGCTTTGCGAAAACTAAAGAGAGCTGCTCGGATTTGCCCATTACTATGGAATGGGCTTTTGATACATAGAGTACGTACAGCGAGGCCGCGCGCGTGGGCGTCGAGCTTGAGCATGTTCTTTGGGAAGTCCGAGTCGAAGGCCCCTACGCCGCTGAAGCCGCTCGCTCGTCGTGCTCCAAGCCTCGTATTATTGCTGAAGTCCTCGTTGCAGCTGGCATTCGCGAATAGTGAACCACGCGAGACGGTGCCACCACCGCCACTGCTACTGTTACCCATCAACATCATGGACTGCCCCATGGACGCCGCGATCTGCACGCTCGCGTCGCCGATGAGCGACGAGCCATGGCCGAGCGCCACGAGGTTGGTCGCGAAACTCTTGACGTGGGTCGCGAGCGCCACGATGCGCTCGTGCAGGTCGAGCTGCCGGCTGCGCAGCACCTGGTACTCGCAGTCGTCCGAGGCCTCGGCATGGTTGAGCTTGACGAGGATCTGCTGGATGAATCGGCGCTTGGAGCTGCGCAGGTTCTGGCGCAGCTTGGCTGGGACGATGCTCAGGCCGTGTAGAGAAGGCGCGTCCTTGGACGTTGCGACGGAGACGTCGTCAATGTCGCCACCGGTCATCGCGAGGTCGCTGCCCCTGGTATCTGGAAGACCCGCGTTGCTCCAACACACGGTCTGGCGAGGTTGCTGTTGCTGCATGGGGCCAATGTAGCCGCCTGGTCCCGACTGACGTTGGCTCATGAATGTCTTAGATGCTACGATTCTTGTGTGAGGTTAGCTGAGTGGCGACTAAGCAAGCCTGAGCTATGGAGCAGGAGCTTCAAGTTGGAGAGCACCAGCATTGGTTGATGTGTCTGTTTTTAGCGTCGTATCCTTTTTTCAATGGCCTGCGGATCAGAAAGAGAGGAAGAGAAGCGAGGGGAAGAGAAGGTGGTGGACTGAGTTGCAAATCCCAAAGTGCTTCACAAGTCGCATTCGGCCACACAAGAATAGCTGAACTCTTGTGGTTGTATGTGTGTGTTGGTAAATAGAGTACTAATCGGTAAGGATGGGAGGGAGGAAAGAAAGCACAGCAAAGCTTGGGTCTGTGCAGCTAGAGAAAGAGACGCGCGTTCAACTTGCGTGTGTGGGTGCATTTCATTTCATTTGTAGAGCCATTTCATTTGAGCTTCAGAAAGCAGCTATACGGGCTTGTGTGACGAAAGCGAGGTTGAAGCCATCCTTCCCAAGTGTTTCTGTAGAAACAAGGGTGCAGGCCCAACCAACCACTCTCCTTTACAATGTGTATTCATGGCAGACCAGAATTTCGCAACAATAACATTGTTGCTGCTTGCGTTTGTTTGGTGTGGAAAATGACTTTGGGGCAACAACTTCACTCACAACAACAACAACAATAACATTGTTGTGTACGATATACTTGCTCTCGTCATCGCCAACAAAAATGCACAGAAGTTGATTATGGATTGGTTCTGCTGCTGCTTGCTCTATGCCGTTTTCATCGCATCGGAAGGGTTCGTCCGACCTCCAACAACTCCAACAACTCCAACAAGCCATAAACACGAAACAAGCAAGAGCAAGCGAGCAAGGGGCAAACAAGCAAGTTGTCCCTACAGCTAGGCACCCGGCTCTCTGGACTCGCTCTTCCAGCTGGTGCTCAGGAACGATATAATGTCGCGCGAAGGTCGCGCGAAAGTTGCGTGAAACGAAAAACAGCTGGGCTTTGCCGATTATGGACTGGGAACGGCCGGCCCAATCTCACTAGCATGCCAGGCAGAGGCGCTCACTTTACGAAGAGCTACGCAAGCGCTGCATGCACACCCGCTGCACGAGCGCCTGGGAATATCTCTCTCTGTATATACCCATACTCTATTCGTGCACAGGCTTGTAGCTGCTGGTTCACATCAGTGTACGCAGGCATCACATACACAGATACACAGCGCAGCCATGCCGACCGACACGTACGCACACGAGCTGCGACGGAAGGAAGCCTCACAGCACGACCTCACGGCACAATCCGTCCGCGGCGACTCAGGTTACTCGACCGCGAGCTCGACGAGCAGCCAAAGCCACGGATCGCACAAGTCGCATTCCCGCTCCCATCTGAATGCCTCGTCTTCGTCTTCGTCTTCCGCGTCGAAGCGTTCGCGCGCGCGCTTCTCCGTGCCCGAGGATGCACAGGGGTTGTCCAAGTTCGCGTCGCTCACGGGCTTTCTGCGCAAGCAGGCAGACAACGAAGAGGGCGCGTGGAACAAGTACTACTTTGCGCTGCGACCGACCACGTATTTATATTACTACAACTCGCCGAGCGATGACCGTCCGCGTGGAGTGATTGACATGGAGTTCCTGCAGGACATCCGGTACAACGTTGACTGTCTGCAGCGGTGCGTGGGTGGCAGCGAGCACTGTTTCCGCGTGACAGGTCAGATGCCCAAGGGGACGTTGAAAGATGCAGCAGACACGGACAGGCTGAAGCTGCGACCGGTGTTCCTTGACCCCGAGAGCTCTGCGGAAGCGCTGCAGTGGATGGACGCACTCAAGAAGCACCGGTTCAACGTCGACCACGCCGAGGGGTTCCACAAGATGGGTCAGCGCATCAAGGAGACCGAGCACACGCTCAAGCAGCTTGGCGAGGAAGCGCAGCGAGTGGCATCTACAGCCGAGAGCATCCGCCGGAAAGGAAGAGTGCTGCTGAACAAGCTGCGAGGCATCGCGGCCGAGCCAGAAGAAGACCCCGAGAGCCGCGGCTCGTTCGACGTCGATAGCAACCAGGACGACATCTTCTCGACGCTGCATGAAATCGAGTCACTCGTGGAGGATTTAAACGCCGAGGCAGAGCAGCAGGCGAAAGTGATTGAGACCCTTCGTGAGCGAGAGGCCCAGCAGGAGAAGAAGCTGCGCGACCTGACAAAGTTCGTGGCGCCAGTTCGAAAACCGGATACGGCGTCGTCGTCTGCGATTGGAGCACAGCAGCAGCAGAGTGTAACAGATGACTCGATCATGAGCGCGGAAGAGCTCAGCCGCTTGGAGAAAGTGGGTGTGACCAAGGGAAGAAGCACCTCGGACGTGCGCGAGCTCTTCAAGAAGACTACGAGTTTCCTCACGAGCAAGAAAGCGACTGATACTGCGAACAGCAACAGCAACAATGTATCGCCCAAGCTGCTCGAGTCTTTTCCAGAAGCAGAAGAGGGTGACGGTGACAATGAGGCATCAGTGAAGAAGAGTGGCGTCGGTGGTGGCGGCTTTGTCGGCGCTTTGAAGAAGCGCGTGACCAAGAACACGAACACAACGACGGTCACGATCGCGACTACCCCCACATTCCGTGAGTCGGACGACACTGTATCGATCAGTACAGACGACCGCGGGTCGGTAGAGATCCTTCCGATAAATAGAGCGTCCTCGTCTTTGGATGAGAAGCTGCCTCCGGGCTGGACCAAGCGCGAGAGCCGCACGAACCCAGGCGACTACTACTATGCGCACACATCGGGGTTCACGTGCTGGGACCTCCCCACCAACTTTGTCATGGAGGAAGAGCCAGAGGAACCACCAGCAGCAGAAGCGGAAACCTCAGAGACGCAGCAGTCAATGCCACAGCCAACGGCGGCAGTGAGCGACGTGGACCTTGAGAAGAGCGATTTCTACGGCAAGCAGCCGCTGGGGTCGCTAGCCGCCGTCGCGCAGGCAGTCATGGACGCTGAGGCGGATGCGGCTGAGCCGCTGGTGAAAGAGGACGAGAAGCCCGCGAAGAAGTCGAAGGGTTGGGGCTTTCTGAAGAAGAAATTCCCAAAGACACCGCTCACGAAGACTTCGAGTCCGAAGAAAGAGCCGTCCCCTGTTGTCGCGGTCGAGCACGCCGACGACCGTCACGAGTTCTAGGAGTCCATTCACCCCAGTACAAGTACAACGCGAGCGACTATCTAAAAGAAAACAACAAAAACACTCGGATGTAAAATAGAAAGCAAGATTTCCATTTATCAAGCTTCCACTTTGGACGATGCTCACACGATTCACCACAAGCAAGCACAGGTGGAATATGGAAATCAATACAAGGACGAGCACGATCCAGCAAGTCACAGGAGATAACTTCATTATCAAAAGAAACACGGGAGCGACCCGCAACTCTTGATGCATTGGGTGTCTGTGAGTCTACATCCTCTCGCGCCTTCGTTCACGTTGCCGAAAAGCATTCGCTGATAGCGCCGCTGCCTCCGTTGATCTTCGTCTCTCTGCCACGTATTCTTGATTTATTTTTTCTGTTGTTTGTTGTCTTGTGCATCTGCAGCGCGCATGCTTGTTTGGCTGGAGCCACTCGCTTACTCGCTCACTGCCGCCGTACTCCTTTCTGCCCGTCGCCTCTCTCTCTCTCTCTCTCTTTCTGTATCTTGAGCGTGCGCGTATCGTATATAATAGTGCAGACGCTCACGCTCGCTCGTGTATATGTCGCTTGCTCTGCATTCCCGGTCGCTGCCGCCGCCGCTCTATTCCGAGTGGGACGTGTGGGACGCGAGCTTGCGGCGCTCCTCGGACGGGAACTTGACGTGGTTCTGGCGCGAGTAGAGCGCGAGCGGCAGCACCGCGAGCGTCATGATCACGAGCGCCGAGCCGGTCTTGCCGCGCCAGTTCTTGGTCTCGTGCCACCAGCCGCCGGCCGGAGACCACGTCGCCTTCGGGTAAGGGTACTTGTCCACGCCGCCCATGCTGTTTCTTGCCTGCTTCTGCCTTGCTTGGTGCTTGACTTGTGAGTGTGTGTGTGGAGCTCCCCCACACGCCTGTGTGGGCTACGAGCGAGCTCGCTAAAGTACGATATGTGTGGGTTGTCTTTCGTACTTTACCAGATAATGACAACTGGTCACAATAACCAAGTTTCAGCCAAGTGCGATACAAATAATAGCCTTTAATGTGAAAACACATATCGTATATTTGGGGGAAATTTTTTGATATTTGGTATCAAGTAATATTAAAACACTTGATACCAAAGTGGAAGTTTCATGCAAGCATGTGCCGATCAATCTATGCAATACTCTTAGAAGAAGAGCAGCCTTCTTACTCAAACGAGAACTCCTGAAAGAGCGCCTGCACGTCGTCCAAGTCTTCTTTCCCCTCCGCTGCCATGGCATCGGGTGGCGACTTCCGCCACGCGAACACGCGCATGCTGGTCGGGTATGCGGTCTCCAAGTCCGTTGCGAGGTCTCGGTTGTCCCACTTGTGGTTCGTCTTCGAGTTCGCGTGGATCTGCAGTGCGAGGCGCACAGCGTTGTGGTAAATCTGCAGTCGGTTCTTCTTCGTCGCATGCTCCTCCTCCTGCTCGCGCCAGACGACATTATCGATGTCTGGGAAGAAGAATTGCTGCGGGAGAATGTTGTTCAGCACGCCCACGAGCGACATGAGCACATCGGAGACCGACGTCTGCCAGGGGATGTCAGTGCCAGACTGACCGTACCCTTCGCGCATGTTGAAGTACCGGATCGAGTGTTGGATCTTGGGTTTCAGAGACAGGTACTCGCACTCAGTCAGATTGCAGAGCTGCTCAGCGGCTTGGATCATCCGCGCGATATCCTGCTCAGCTGCGCCGCGAAAGATCACAGCAGTCTTGCCCGCAGTGCACCACGGCGGCGGCACGTCGTCTAGCTGACTTACATCATTGCCGTTGTTGGTACTGTCGTCTCCGGTGCGCAAGTTGTTCTGTCCTCCTCCTTCGATGTCTCTTGCAGTTGGACAACTTTGCAGTTTTGCAGCAAAGTCCTCAATGTCCTCCATGGTCTCAGCGTACACGAGCGTCCTCAGCGGCGCGACGACGTTCGCGACCTTGTTGCCTCGTCCCAATTGGTGATCAAACACGCATTCACGCAAGTCCAACGCCGAGCCAACGGTCGCGGCGTGTTTCTTGCTGGGCAGCTTCTCGGTGTTCATCGCGACTCGACCACCGTACGTGTTCAGGTTCAGGTACTTGCGCATCACGTGCGACAGATGCATGTCCTCCGAGGTCTCCCACGTCGGCGGACGCTCCTTCACAAAGTACTCGAGCCAGCTTTGCTGGACAAACCACATGCCGCTAAGGTAGTCCTGCTCGGCAAAGTCTTGCACACTCGTGTCGTAACCGACATTCGGCCAGCTCTTGTACCCGTCGAACGTCGGCGCGCGCAAGTGGCCAAAGTTGCCCCACACCCCGGGACGTTCGTTCATGTACTGGATGTAGTCGTACACGGTTGTGTCGTCGATCATCTTGTCGTCGTCGACGATCAGCACGTACTTGGTCGTCGCCATGTACGCTAATAAAAAGCGTCCATGAAACTTGTGGTTGAAGTTTGACACGGTGAACACGAGGTTCGGCAGCGTCCCATCCTCTTGGAACTTCTCGATCACTTCTTCGTACTCGCTCTGTCGTGGCGAGTTGAAGCACATGACCCACACGTCCAAGACACTCGAGAGATTCTGCTGCTGCGCCGCCGCCTCCAGTTGCATCTCGAGCGCTTTTGGTTCGCCTTTGAACACGTTGAAGATAATCGTCGTCGACATGTCTTCTGCTTCAAACTCGGACGTGTAGAAGTCCTGTTTCATGGGCCACTCCTCATTTGACGGCTGCACGACGAGCTCTTCTGGAATATCAATGTCCTCTTCGTTGTTGGCGGCGGTGTCGTCGCCGGTCCTCTTCTCCGATGGTGTCACTGGCTTTGCGAGCACGAACAGGTTTTGGTTGGTGCTCTTGTGGCGCGAAGTGCTGAGCCCAGTAGCCCCACTAGTTTGCGGGGCCGACCCAAAGTTCGATGTCGATGCGACCGCATAGTAGCAGAGACACATGAACGCGAACGTCATGGTCGCGAACAGCATCCTGGTGAGCGATGTGCCCGGGGATGGGTTTGAGGAGCCAGAGAGGCGTGCGCGGTGCACGCCACCACTGCTGCGCTGGACGTCACTTCCCATTACTTGCTTGCTCGCCTGGTTGGGGATGGTGAAGAGTGATCGTGCGTGGAAAGCAACACGTGAAGAAAGGAAAAAAGGTTTCTCGAGAGATGAAAGTGTCCGCAACGTCCCATGAGGTGGATCGAAAGGGCGAGTTGCATTTTCGCTGCATTGATAAACAGTCGCGTCGTTTCAGGCTCATTTGATCGCTCTGATAGTAGCTACCGTACAGTTGTGGAAAATGAAACGTTGAATTAGCTTGTTTCTGTATTCAGTTGGTTATTGAAAGGTTTATTGTTGTTGGTCGAGTATTTATCGTGCTTGACGTCATTGAAATGGGGGAGGAAGGCACTTCTTCATGAAATATGATTGCCTTGATCGGAAATGACTGGAGCAAGGCGTTGAGATGTGGATGGATGGATGAATGAATGGATACATGCAGACAAAATGAAGACGACGATCGAATATGGTGAATACCAAGGCGGCGAATGTAGGACACACAAGAAAACTGGTTCTATTTTAGATAGCACCGCTGCTGCTGCTGCTGCCTGGCCTAACGTTAGTTAACTACAGTAGTGGGGAGGGAGGAGGGACAAAAGCGCACCAGACTTACTTATTGGTTCGTCTTTCGCTTGCTGCCCATTCGCTCGAACTGCGACACCATGCTCACTGTGCGCGCCGCGAGGTCCCGCGTCTTGTCAATCACCTGGCGGTAGACCGAGTTCTGCGGCGTGCCCATCACGATCAGGCCCTCCTGCGAGTCGATCTTCGCGTCTAAGCGCGCGTTGCGGATCAGGTTCACGATCCACTTCTCTGTCTCGCCGTCCTCCTCCATCGCAAGCTTCGACGACAGGTTCTTCATGTCGATCGTGCGGTGCACGCGACAGTAGAGCTCAAAGATCGCCAAGCGCGCGGCCTCCATGAAGTCCGCCATGTTCTTCTCGTACAAGAAAAAGTCGCTCGCGAGCACGATCTCACACTCGCGGAGCTTCTCCTGCGCCGACTCGAAGTCAAAGTTCACAAAGAGGTTCTCGACAAACTCCGTGATCGGATCGTGGTACCCCTTGTCGTCCACGCGGTAGATGCGAAGTAAGTCCTTGATCAGGTTGCGGCGACGCTTGTGGAGGATCACACCCGCAGATAAATAGCGCAAGAGCCACGGCGCGTTGCTCTGGATCGCCTCCACGCAGCGCGACTGAAGCATAAAGTCCACCACGTTGTCGCGGCCTTCCTCGTGCCACGCGAACACGAACAGCGACCAGTGGAGCAACCACGTGCGCTGCTGCAACTGCTCAACTGGGGTCATGTTCGTCTGTAAGCATCACAAAAGAGAAAGATACAGTGATCAATGAGTGATATCACCTGGGAATGACCCTTCCCTGTAATACTTCACGCTTGCCACGTACGCTGTTCTCAATCACGTCGTTGATACGGGCGATGTCCGCGAGCGCGTCCTCCCAACGGAAGATCAAGATCTCAGCCGCGAGCTTGCCCCACAGAGCGTTCAGGTACTGCTGCGACGAGTTCGGGATGAGCACGCCGTAGTACGTCAGGTACGTCAGGCAGTCCTGGTAGTTACCGCACTCGTACTGGAGCTTGGCGTACTTGTAGAGACCGTCCAATACCGCTGGCGTGATCTGCAATATAGGATACCATACAAAAGAAAATTAGTACTTAGTTTCCATGATACCGCGATGTGCCTGGTGGTGATAGTTGCTGATGAGCGTACGTACCCCTTCGTTCTGCTCCAAGTAGCTGGCGTTCAGGAGGTTTTCGGACTGGAGCTGCATGATCTTCTCCTCGTCTTCAATGAGCTCGAGCATCAAGCGGCACTCACTCTTGGCGAAGCTCAGGCTGTCGAGGATGGCGCCGCGGCGCTCCTCAAACTCGGCTGGCACGTCCGTGGTGTTGTGCAGCGTCTGGTGGATCTCGACAGCAAAGTCGGCCATGTTGGTCGGCTTCAAGAGCGAGAGCTTGGCGGCCATGAGCTGCGCCTCTTCGTAGAGCTCATTGCTCGACAGGAAATCGATGAGCGGGAACATGAAGTGCAGGTCCATGAACGGCGCGAGCGTGTTCGTGAGATCGAACTTGGCGTCCGGGAGCACCGTCGGCACGTCATTCTCTTCGGTCGCCATATTGAGTTAAGGTGAGGTGGAGTGCTAAGCTGCTGTTGTCGTGGTGGGTGCACTGGGAGTTCCTGGACGGTGGGGCGTACAGAGAGAGAGGTGCTTGCTGCGTCGTCGTCTTCTTCCTTCGCGTCGTGGTCCGATGAGCAATATGCGGCGGGGGTTGTAAATGAGTGGCGTGAAGGTTTTTACGAGAGCTTCCCAGTCGTTTTTACGGATCGCAAACGTAATTACGCTTCCATGGCTCGATTTTGACACTTTTTGGAAAAGCGGGAAAGGGAGGAAAAAGAGAAGCGGAGGCTTCTATTTTCTGGTGTCATCAAGGGTACCGTCAATTTATAATTAGTACCCCATGGAGAAGGTTGAAACAACCATCACTCTGGCATTTTTGCGCAGGTGAAAGGAGCGCGCACCCATGTATGCGTCTGCAGCTTGATGGTGCGTGTCATGTGCGTGCGTGTGTGTGCATCCATCCATACACAGTCCCGATATGTGCGCTGAACCTCTCATGTATTCCGATGCATGCTTAATTCTTCTCTCCGTATACAGTTGACTGCTTTACCAGCAGTATGTGATCGATTGAAGAATCAAGTTCGTGAAATAATAGTTAATAGGATAAGAATGCATGCATATCTACTACCGCTGGCTTTGATAGTGGTGGCTGTGGCGACGCCCATGCGATTGCATATGAAGCGTGATCGGCACCAGCTCCTGGCGGTAGCTGCAGTTCCAGTAGCGCTCGAGGAAGTCGCCGACTCCGGGGCGGATGCGGCCCTGGGTGTCGACCACTTTGTCCATCTGCGCAGTGATGAGCGATACATCGGGGAAGTAGTGGTGCACGCGCTGCAGGCCTGGGAGGGCGGCGTTCACAGTGACGAAATAAATACGCGACGGATTGATGCGCGCCTCGCGGATCAAATAGTTCAGCGCGCTACACGCGCGCTCGCCCGTGCCGCAGAAGAGATCAAGGAGAAGCACGACCTGATCGTGTCTTACTGGAGGCAGCTGCGCGTGGATTTGCCAGTCGTTGCTGCCATTGGCATCAGCAGGACTCAACGAGAGCACGCCCGTGGATGACAGCGGCTGCACGTCCGCGAACGCGCGCAACAGCACCTGCTCCTGCTGTCCTTCCATGGAGATCGCGCAGATCTCGCGCTCGTCCGTGGGGACGATGCCAGGAATTGAGTCGCCGTAGGGCGTGATGATGTCGGTCTCGACCTGCGGTAAGCATCCGAGCGCTTCTTCAACGATCAACCGCATCACGCGGTCTGCCTGATGGCGGAATGCGGTCGAGCGTGTCTCGACGTTGCGCAGCGAGCAGAGCAGCTTCTTGATCGGGAGCGAGTACACCAATGCTTCATGGACCAGGAACGGCTTGATGCGGCGGTGCAGCTCCAGCGTGGATGCAGGGGATAAAGCACCACCGCGTGCAGTTGTACTTGCTGAAGAGGTAGAGACGCGAGAAGCCAATGAGGACGATGAAGACGACGACGGCAGCTGCACGGTCTCCATGGGTCCGCTAAAATCCTCGGTGGTGAATGTGCGTTGCATTCTCACCAGCGTGGTAGTCGCGCGGTCAAATGGGAACTGCTGGTGACGCTGCGGTCTCTCTAGCTCGGGCTTGACTTTCTCCTCTTCCTGTTGTTCGTCCAAGTCTTCTTCTTCATCGGCTGGGCTGGAGGATGGTGACACAGCATGTGCGGCCGCAGACTTTACGGATTGAGGAGACTCAATCCCTGATACCAACGACGTCGTCGCTGAGCTTTTCTTTGGACGCTGCTTCTTCGGGTGCTTCGCCTCGGGGTCGCGGTCCACGCGAGTGAGCACTTCCTTGCGGTTCTTGTACAGGTTGCAGATTGCGGCGCGACTGACGCAGTACTCCTTGGCGAGCGTCACCTGCTTCTCACCATGCTCGATGCGGCTGATGATCGCGCGGCGGTCACCCTCGCTCAAGTACCGCGACGTGCGCTCGCGTTGCTGAGCTGGGTGGCTGCTGCTGTTGTCAGTAATAATCTGTTCCTGTTGAGTGCTGCCGGTGGAAATAGGTGAGCTAGTCTGCTGCTTCCACGAGAAGCTCTGGCCCCGGGTGCTGTCACGAGACTCGTCCTGCTGGCTGCGCGCCTGCACGCTGTCATAAAGCGCAGAGAAACTTGCGGATCTGGTGAACTCCTTGGAGTCTGGTGCTTGGGACGCGTGCGCCGGGCGCGAGGGGAACTGGAACGTGCTGCCGCTGCTGCTGTTGCTGTGTTGTTGAAACAAGCTGTTCTGGCTGGTGGACTTGCGCTTGCGCAAGCGCAAGCGCTGCTGCTGCTGGCTGTGGCGAATATCCTTTTGAAGACTGCTGCTACTGTTGGTGCGCAGCAGGGCAGAAGACGCCGCGGCGGGCGCTTGGTGGATGTATAACGACTGGGAGAACTGGCACTGGGTCTGGTCATACAGCGTCTGCGTGAGGCTTCCTCGGCGCATCGGACGCACCATTAATGGTGACGTCGACGACGGCATGGCTGTGGTGGCGGAGGCCACCGATGGAGCAGGAGGTGGTGAGGAGGACGAAGCCGATGGCGCTCGCAGGAAGCTCGAGAGCCGTGGGAGTGTCGGTGGGTTCGCATTGACGGTCATCATGCTTGGCTTTGTCAATACTTCAGCAAGTTGCTTTATGAGCTGTTGGACCTGCTTGTTGCTTGGTGGTTTGTGCTGCTGTGTTTGCGTGGCTCTAGCTTATTTAGTTGTTTGCTTGCAAGTTGACTTGTATGCTGTGGTTCCCCACGAGCGTAAAAGTGAAAATGAACGTGAAGGAGTGCGTCTGGTGGGTGAATGGGCTTGCTTTGTATATAGGGAGGTGGCGTCTGTTGCTCGCTTGTTTGCTTGTTTGAGTGTTGCTGTTTGTGCGAGAGAGCGCGTGTGGGTGGCGCACAAACAATCTTGTCTCGATTACTCGGACTGTCGCTGCTGGTTGGTTGGTTGCTTTTTGGTCAGTCGGTCGGGTGACAGAGACCGTGGTATCGCGAGCTCCAGTATACAGTTTGAAGTGAGCTTTCGTGAGTGTTGGGGGGGGGGATGCGAGCGAGCGGAAGGCGGAACGGGTGGTCCCACGCCTGCACACGCCGACAAAAATGACTCTCGTGTCTAGTCTCTCGGCACAATTGTTTGCGACCAAGTCAGCTGAGCAGTGCGCGAGCCCACAACGGCAGCAACCAACTGGTTGGTTGACTGTCAGCAAAAGCAGCAGGTGTTTGTTCGACAGGAGTGCGTACGGTATGGACGGACGCGCGCGCTTGTTTGTTGTTGCTTGTTCGCACGTGCGTTTGGTTGCTTTCTCGGTGTGACCCGTACCTTTGGACTGAATTAACTTGATGCTTTGCTTCTCTTTTTGCGAAAACAGCGAGTGGCGATCGATTATGATGGAATGCCGTCACAAGAGAAACGAGCGAGTTGGTTTGAGTGATTTGAAAACACAATGGAACGCGGAGGATGCAGCGCAGAAGTGCTACTCGCTCGCTTGCTGATTGCTGATCGCACTAATAATGCGAGCATATACTCTCCATGAACGTCGGCTATTTTGAGAATTTCGCAGTTTATTTCTGTTTAGATTTAGATCAGTGAGAACGCATTTTCCTGATTGGCGCGAACAATGTCTTTGCAAGCTGCCTATCGACCTCACTGTGAAAATTGATCACAAGAAAAACTTGTGAACAGTTTTGGTTCACAAGTTCACAATTTTGGTTCTACAGACTCGCTCGATTGACATGTGTTAACCGTTGGAAAATTTAACACCCTGTCTTGAAGTTTGTAAGGAACTCAGTTGACAAGACACTGCTGACTTCTTCTTCTTCAATGAGCACCGCTCGAAAAGTGAAGACCAATTTTGAAGATGATGTGACTTGCTCCTTCTTTTCTCAGCAAGTTGTCGTCCTGTCAATTCGACTCGGAAAACGGAGTTGCGTCATGCGTTGATGACCCATGCACGCTTTTCGCCTTGGTCTTCTTCCCACAAATTCAAAAACGCGTTTTTTGTATTAACCTTCAGGGTTTTGTAGATCAAGAACGCTGTAGAATTCACAATACAGCTCGATTTCACGGCCAGGCTTGCTAGTTACAATATTTGGAGACCGCGGTTGATCTTGTTAGTGTATGCAACGAGAACAAACAGAAGAGAGCTGGGCTGGCAAAATACTGTGTTTGATCAGCATACTGTATGCACTCTCGCTCAAGAGGATTACCACCCGCAAACGTCCTTAGCGATTGGCTTTATGCGCAACAAGAATCTACAGCATCTCTTTTTGCTTGATGCTGTGACAATCGCGAAGTGGCCTGGGTTGTGCCTGTAAACAGAAGCACCATTTTCTGCTTGACGCCGTGTCATTTTCATGGACACGGTGCTTTTTCACTTTCCGACGTCAAATTCTTAACTCTTTTGATACAGTTGGGAGTGTAAACAGAAAACACATTTCCCTATTCCCGATGTGAAAAATGGTGTCATTTACGCAAATTGCGATACGCAAAATACTAATCTGTTAACCCACAATTTTGACGTGAGCGACCAATGAAACCACCCACGGACGCACTGACCTGGAGGTCCACGCAGTTTTCGTATGGACTGTATCCTCTGGCAACATGCAAACGCACTTGCGTTTGCATGTTTGCGATTAACGAGCGAGCGTCTGTGCTAATCGCCACAAGAGTAAGGAAGCAACAACATCAGAGCCGACGAACCCTAGGCTTTGTATGTAGGAGGGCGTCTCTTCACACGAATGAAGGCCCTTGGTGTGCATTCCGCGCATTGCAACGCCCAATAGTCCCTGCAGCGCGCTTCGCGTAATGACCGCACGTCTCTGCGCACTTAGCAATCGATCCGATGTGCGCTTGTCTGTCGGGAGAATAAGAGAGACAGCGTCGAAATCCAACGGGAGTGTACGGACTCTTGCCCCCATGCGCCAGACGCTGGTGCTTCGTGTACAGACTTGAGCTCCCGACTGAGCATTGCTACATAATGAAAGAAATGTAATCGCTGTATTTTACGCGAATACGAATTGTTTTTGTATTTTGTTGTTGTTGAAAAGCTGGATGACTCCGTCGGTAGCGTGCATACAGTGACTTGATTCAGAACTGTGAGAACGCAATGCGTTTGTTTCTGGATGATAAAAAACGAACGTGTTGGTGCATGAAACGTGTACTGAAGTATGTTGTGTCGATTGCGGAGAGTGAGGTGAGAAAATAAAGCACTTTGCTTGATTCGGAGAGATCATCTCACCCAGTGTGTAAACTACGCTTCATTTTAGTGGCACATTATGGAGTAATTTCGTCACTGAAGATGGTCCACAAAGCAACTCAGACCTCTTCGCAGTTTGCTGGGAGGTGTCGGCGATCTCTTTACATCTGCCTTTTTTGTGGCTGCTACCGTTTGAATCGCTACAACAATAAGGGATCAAGCCAAAAGCCACGGGTGCCGTTTGGATCCTCAGGTCATACTGTTACTTCTCATCCGATTCTCTCCACTTCGCGTCAGTCACCATCAGTCAATCTGATCCCCGTGTCCACATCCGCTGTGACCAATCAGCTTGGTGACGAATCAGCCGATCCTTATTACGCATTGTTGTTCTTTGCTAGCTGACTTGTATGAATTCATCAATACTGAATCAGAGAGTATGGTGCGTGCCTCCCCAGCTTCGATGATCAAGCTCTGATAAAGCAAACAGACACGTCTGGGGCTGCTGCCAACACTGTCAATCGCATCGAAAGTCTCAGTTGTGGTCTACTGTAGTGTGTGCGCTGTTAGCATTCTGTAGCGTAGCGTAATGTTCAGGACAAACTCGTTAAGAAAGGCGACCGGTTTTGTCGCTCACGACACTATGCATTTGCGTCACCTCTGCAAATCCCTTGGAGCCTCAAAACAGCGATCTGGGGTCCAGCGTTCATTTCATGATGAAACAGAGATCATCCAGAAATTACGACGCGACAGGATCCAGGAAGACAGACAGCCATGTCGGCTTGTAAGATTTTAAAGGATGATTCGGAAGAGCTGATCTCACGATCACGATCAAGATCAAGAGAGACCGACTCGGTACCTCGGGTCGTCATTCCCCTGGACCTCGAGGATGATTACGAGCCCCCCATCGAGATTTCTACATCTCAAAACTGGCTCCCCCAATTGTACTTCAGCTTTGCACAGAATCGACGGAGGCACACACGGAGGTACATACATTAAAACCTGAACAGCAACAGCAGCGTGCACAAGAAACCCGCACGTCGCTTGGCCCTCGAGGGCGTAC
>JALBZZ010000207.1:0-47852 GCA_038051095.1 Globisporangium irregulare
TAAGTTTGGACTTATATGTATTGCGCAGACAGTAGTCTGGCAGAGTGGTTACTGGGGTGAACCCACTCGTGTACCCTGTTACACAATCCGATGGACCGCAAGTGAAGCCAAACGAAACAAGAGCGTGGCCCAGTCATTTCTTGCATCTCCAAGCATCTACGGTATCTCGAAGCGCCCTGGAAGACCTTCCAAGTTGACTGACCGACAAGAAAGGCTGCTCCTTTGCGAAGCGTCAAAGGGAAAAAAGTGCGCCCGGCAGTTCAAAAACGCGCTCAACCTGCCACTTCACCTTTCCTTCATTCAGCGCCTTTTGAAGAAAGCGAGCCACCTTGAGTACAAGAAGCGCCTTGCTGCCCCACTATTGACCAGATTCCGCATTAATGTACGACTTTTGTAGGCACAAGACAAGATCAACTACGGCGACGTCTGGGACATTGTTATGTTTTCGGATGAAAAGAAGCGGAACTTGGACGGCCCGGATGGCCTCCAGTACTATTGGCACGACACACGCAAAGATGAAGAGTACTACAAGAATCGACAATCGAGTGGCGGCTCTGTGGTGGTTTAGACTGCATTTTCGGCAAGCGGCAAGAGCAACATTGGCTTCTTGGACGGCACCCAAGATTCGACTGCATATTGCGCCGCGCTCCGTAAGTACTTGCTCCCATCCCTAGCAGCAAATCATTCCGATGACCAGATATTTCAACAGGATAACACCCCAATCCACACTTCGAGGGAGACAAAGCGAGCGATTTTGGAGTTGATTCTGAAGGTCATGGTGTGACCATCAAAATCCCCGGATCTCAACCCAATTGAGAACCTGTGGGGAGTTCTTGCACGCGCTGTTTACAATGAAGGTCGACAGTTTGACACGAAGGAAGAGCTCAAGTTTGCTATTATCCGAGATTGGGCCACTGTGACCAGCGATTTGATGAACGCACCTGTCCAGTCGATGCCAAATCGCTGCCAGCAAGTTACCGAGCGCAAGGGCGCATATATTATGTATTAGATCGCAGTTGGAGCTTCATTAACGTTCTTGTTACCAATCTTGCCGCGTCGTCCCATTCTTTTCATACCCTGCCAAAAATGATATTCTGAAATATGATGTTTTGGTAGCGATCCAAAAGCTCACATTTTGGGTGCTGATATAGCTCTGTTTTGCGCATCGTTTGAATGCAACGAAAGTTTTCTAACCTAATTTTTGGCCATTTTTTCAAAAAAAATCAAGTGTCCGTATAATGATAAGACACACTGTATATCCAAACAGCGTTTTCTGAATCGCGAAGGAAGCAACCGAGCACGAAAAAAAATGGGTGCGGACAAACTTTTACGCACCACTGTAAACAATGGTCGTGCGCCTTTATTCGCTACCGCAACTTTTGGGCACGGAATAAATGTTGAAGCGCTATTATTCTGTGAATGCATGTGGCAAAGCTATTGGGTCAACATCCAATATCATACAACTTCTAAACAACATTCATGTAACGTCCAAATTGTTACATTCTCCACCTCACCAGGTTGGGACAACATTTGCCGATTCGTGCGACATTAATCGATCTCTGATCTCAGATGACTTGCTCCACTTGCAAATCAACCAAGATGGCAGCGCCATGCAAGGTGCTGCTCCTGAAGGCCGCCGATGACAAGTATGCGGCGGCATTCCAGCGACCGACGCGCGTAGAGCAGCAAGACGAACCTCAATATGGTCAAGATGGTGCTACTTGTGCTTTCCAAGTGCACTTTGTGGACGTGCTGACGTTCGAGTTCGTGAACACAGAAGCGCTGCACGCCGCAGTCACCAACCTCGACAACTACAGTGGCATCCTGGTGACGAGTCCGCGCGGTGCGATCGCGATTGTGAATGCAGTGCAAGCGCTGCGACAGCAGCAACAAGACGAGCAGGAAGCGAGTCAGTACGAACAGGTCAAGATGAAGCTGAGGGCGTTCCCGATCTACTCTGTCGGGCGAGCCACGTCTAGAGAGCTCGAAGTGCTCGGCGTCACGTGTCTGGGCGAAGAGAGCGGGTCGGCGGAGCTGCTCGCGGCGCACTTGCACAAAGAGGGCGTACTCTCGGAGGAGAGCAAGACGAAGCCCATGCTCTTCACCTGCGGCGAGAAGCGGAGCAACGTGCTGCCAGACAGCTTCCGCTCGCGCGGGCTGCCGCTCGAGGAGCTCGTGGTGTACAAGTCGTGCGCGGTGTCGGATATCAAGCTGCCACAGGGCTGTGCGCAGCCTCAGTGGGTCGTGTTCTTCAGTCCTAGCGGCCTAAAGGCGATGAAAAGCGTGAATCTACCGTGGGCGTCAGTGCGGAAAGCGGCGATAGGTGAGTTCACCTCACGTGTGGGCCAAGTATTAGCATTCTAGTTTGTGAGCGGTCCTAGCTGACTTGTTTGCGGATTCTACTGGTATTTGGTCTCTTTTTGGCTTCAGGGAAGACGACAGCGACTGCGCTTCGGAATTACGCCGAGGAAACGGGGCTGAAGCACTGGGAAGCAGACGTTGTCGCCGCCAAGCCGACTGCCGACGCCTTGGCGGACGCCATTTTCCAGTTCAAAGCGTCCAATGCGGAAGAATAAAGCCGAAGAATATATTTGTTCGGCCGAGTTGTCTTCCTGGGTCAGCCATTGCACACGCATCCACTGGGCAGGAAGGCACCTGTGATGAGAAGAGGATCGCTTCTCTCTGGAAATGTACGTCTAATATAAAAGTTCATGATCAAAGATTGATTATTATTTCCATCAGTCCTTGTATCAAGCATACCCAGCGCTCCTCTGCAGCTGTTCTTCTCTGTGTTCTTCCCAGCCACACGCGCTGTTTACATTGGTTTCTTGTTCATTCGGCCCGACTCCTTCCTTCCTTCTGTATTGTATTGTCACCGCCATCGATGCCACGCCACACTTCTTGATCTCCAAAGACACCGCATCGTCTATTCCTCGTCAGACTTCGTCTTTGGCTGAGCCACGCGCTTCAGCTCCTACGCATACAGAAAGAAATACACATACATACACACAACCATCAGCGATTGAGCCTTTCTCTGATCCTAAAGCAGGCAGGCAAGCATACATGCACCGCCAAAACCCCGCTACTGATGGTTGCTTTATAGCAGCGAGATCCTAGTAGCTATTAGACCATATAATATATACGAGCACGCACCGCCGCGCCCTCTCGTCGCGCGTTCCAGTCCGCGAGCGGGCCCGCGACCATCTGCGAGGCGGCCACGATGAGCCCGCCGGCGAGCACGAAGCGAGCGATTCCGTTCATTCTGCTTGTTTTTGCTTTGTTCTTGCTTTTTGGTTTGGGGCTGGTGGCAGCTTTGCAAACTGAAAATGGGGGTCTGAGCGGTTCAGGTTTTTGGTTGTAACGGTTAAAAACGGGACCGTGGGACCGGGATTCTTTTGTGTCCACTCACTTATTTCCGAATTTATGGTTTGACACGAAAGCGCTTGTCAAATCAACAGTAAGCAGCTCAGATCCATTATGACGGCGAGTGCGGAGGAGAGTAGCGCCGTGGCGCAGACCATGCGCGAGCGCCTGCTGGCCGCGAACGTGCTCATGCGATACGACTACGCCTGGTACGTACAGAGATATATGCTCAAATGCTCGTGCTGGTTGTTGTGCTGCTACTATTCTGCACTATGGACGCTCATATGTCGCTTGCGTCGGTCTGCGCCAAACAGGAAGGAGGTGGAGTTCAAACGAGCAGAGACGCGCGTGACGGGCATCGTGAGTCGACTGCTGTACCAGTATGCGCTGTGGAAGGACGCTGTTACTTGCCAAAAGGCTGGAGGTGACGCTGCTGGCGCTACTGCCAGTGTACCAGAATACAAAGTGTTTGTGGAGGGCAACGGCTACGACGCGTTCACTGAGCGATGCATTCAGGCGTGCAGACTCATGGGCTTCCACGTGCTCAACGACGGCGGCGAGGACGAGCAGGCGAAATACAAAGCAGATCTGGTGCTGATCTACATTGCGCCGCCAGGTGAAGAGCGTGTCGACTCGCAGTACGCCACTTTCCAGAGCGTTGTGGACCACAATAAAGACACAAAGGCAACGACTCTTACCTCGGTAGACGAGTTGCCGCTGTTCTGCTTCTTGCTGGGCGAAGCGGACTTCCTTGAGCCGCCCCGGAACGATGAGATTGAGCGACTGCGCGGCCTAAGCGAGTTCGCGATCTCGCAGCAGCTGCACCCGCGCATGCAGGACGCCGCGTACGCGTCGATAGCGCAGTTCGCGGTCGAGTTCTCGCCCGACGCGAGCAGCACAGCCGCCGAGCAGGAAGAGAAACAGGAGAAGCTCCAGCAGCTCATGAAGGGCTTCGGCTGCGTCGACCACAACCTCATGCACTACACGGAGAAGTGGGAGTTCTACGCGCACAAGGAGAGCGCACTCTGCCACGAAGAAGAAGAGGGTGGAGAAGAGTCGCTCACGCAGCCGTCTGAGAGCGAGTCACTCTTCTGGCTCGAGTACGCCAAGGACAAGACGTGCCACTTTTGCCACGTGGCCACCGATAAGCTCTCGCGCTGCGCACGGTGTCACGACGCGCGCTACTGCTCGCGCGAGTGCCAGCGCTCGGCCTGGAAGTTCCACAAGCGCCTGTGTGGCAAGACGCTCGAGGAGATCAGCTCCTGATTGTGATGACGAAGAACACGAAAGCGAAGTGATAATAAAATCCATGGTACATTGTTTGTTGTTGTGTATGGGGATTCCAACGCTACGGCTCTACGTCTATTGTATGGTGGGGGATGGTATCAATGTCATTGACGCCGGCGCTCTGTGACCTGGAGCGCGAGACTGAGGCTCCAGTTCTCCTTCTTGAGCCGATTCATCTCCTCAAGCAGGTGGTCTCGCTGCGACAAGCTCTCTTGGTGCGCGTCGATGATCTTCTGCGCCTGCGCCTTTGCAAGCGTCTCCTGCTCGTTTGCGACTGCTAGCGCCTGCGTCAACTCGCTCAGTTTCTTCTTAAGCACTGCGAGCTTCTGCTCCTGACGACCGCTCGATGGTTTCTTGCGGTCCGAGTGTGGCGTGGTGTCCCTGGACCGCGCGTACTGCCTCTCCTTTGAATCGATCAGCGCGTCAAGCTGGTCGATGCTATGCTGCTGCTGCTGCTGTTGGTGAAACATCTCGGAATCGGAGACTGTGGACGTCAAAGACGACGCAGAGCAAGGCGTGTATTCGTCATGGACATCTCTCTGCAGGAACTCCGCGGGATGACGATCCATCATCTTCTTAAGCTTCCGCTCGTGCTCTGACGCCAAGTGAGCTTCTCGCTCCAGCAGACGGCGCGCCAGTGATTGCTCCATTTCGTAGATCTGCCGCTGGAACTTTGCCTCTGCAGACTGGTGCTGATCCTTGAGGGTGTGATTCACAGCCTCCAGAGCTCCGAGTTGCTCCTGCAGCTCCAGAATTCGCTTCTCCAGCTTGCTGCTTGTGCATTGCAGCTGCTCAACCTCAGCTCTCAATGCAACTTCGTTGCTCTCGTGCTGATGCAACTCCTCGTGCAGATCAGCGATTTCTCTGTGCATCTGCTCCTCCTTGATCTGGGAATCCTCAACCTGTCGCGCGAGATCGAGCGCCTGCCTTGACGACGCAGTCTTGTACAGTTTCCTGTCGCTCATCAGCGCTTTCATCTTCTTCTCCATTTTCTTCTTCTTTCTCTCCATCTTGTACGCGATCTCTTCTACTCGCGCCTGAAGCAGCTGCGCGTTGCGGCGACTCGCAGCACTTGCGGCTTGGGAGGCAACACATTCTCGGGTCTTCTTTGTAAGCAGCTCCTCCAGTCGCGACTGGTTTTCTGCGTCATCAGCGCCTTCATTGTTAAGACAATCTTGTTGAGCCTGGACAAACGCTTGCGCGTGCTCCTGCTCTCGAGCAGCCCATTTCGTGTCGAAAGCCTTGATCTCGGAAGTTAAGTGAGAGATTGTTGCCATGAGCTCAGATCTTTGCTCCACGACTCGAGTTGCGTCGCGCGCCGTCGCTTCCTCGTGACGTTGAACCACACTTTTCAAGTCACTGATCTCGTTCAGCAGATCCACCTTTTCCTGTTCGTGAGATAGTTTCTGTCGAGCAAGTTCCTTTGAGAAGCGAGCGTTCGCTTGGGCTGACTCTTCAAGCCGGCGCTCAAGCTCCTGGATGACTCCGTCTTTGAAATCCACCACGCCCTTCGCTTCCTCCATTGTTGCCTCAAGTCGTGAAGAAAACTGTTGCAGCAAAACTCGTTCGCTGCTGTCAGACGACACCAACGAGGCACTAGCAAGAAGAGCGGCGGAAGTTTGAGCCTCTTCTCTGGACATCTTCATGGCATGCACTTGCTGTTGCAGTTGCTCAATTTCTTTGCTGACGTCTTCAAACTTGAGTTCCATCGCTGTGAGCTGGTTCTGCACACGCTCTTTCTCCTTCAGGACCTGCTGCATCTGCTTCTCGTGCTCGATCACTTGGAAGCTCATCGTCTGACTGAGCTTCGAGATCCGATCGACGCACTTCTCCTTGATGGACGTCTCCTGTGCGAGCGACTTCTCAACTTCTTGGTGTTGGAAGTGAATGAGCTCAAGCTTGTCAAGCAAACTAAGCGCCTGCAGCTCGTGACTCTGGGGCTTCAGCATCGCATCGGCTTTTGCGTGCAAGAAATTGGCTTTCGTCGCAAACAGTCCTTCAAAACGATCATGCTTTCCCCGTCCTGACTCCACCTCCACCTCCACGTGCTTTTTCTTTGGGACCAGGATGCTATTGAGAGGATCGCCGAGGCTCGACGATTTCACATATTGGTACGCTTTCTGCAACCGCTGGGAGAGTAGTGTTTGCTTCTCTGACTGGTTTGGCGACCCATAGTCTACTGCTGTGGTTGCCAGTCCCCTATCGAAGCCAGTGCCGTTTGATGCCACCAAGAACTCGCCTGTTGAGTCGCTCGACGTTGCCGACCTGCAATAGTATAAAACACCACAAAAATCCCATTGAGTATCGTACTTCAGAAATCGAACCCAGTTATCATTGATAACTCACACTGGAGAGCCTGGCGTTGAGGTACTTTCGTGCGCCCCTGTCTGGTTTTCGTTTGAAAAAACGCGGGAATCGCTCTCATCTTCCATTTCTTTCGCCGCTGGGGTGTTGGTTGTGTTCTGCTGTCGCTGCATCATTTTCCTGTTCGTGAGGGCGGAAACGTACGTAATCGTACTCGTGCTCTTGATGTCTTTTGCCTTGCAAGCGTACAGAAGCGATTGAATTGCCTATGCAAGAAAGATGAATTAGTGATCTCCCTCCAGCTCCAGTAATTCGTGTTTAGTTCTGTCACGTACTTGCTGCTGGTATTGAGCTTGCTTCTGAATCGTGATGAGCATGTAGGTGGCGCTTTCGTTGCCCACAAATCCCCCAAACCAGTTGCTCAGGCCGGTAGCAACTGGAAAGTGCGTGTCCGAGAAGAACGGTTTCCCAGTTCTACCTGGTGTACCAACACTACCATCGTTCTCTGAACTCGGGCTTGCCGAGTCTTGCCATCGGGTAGGCTCCAAGATCGAGCTACAAGAGAGATTTCATCTCAGCTGTTAAATGCACCAGCTTCACTACCAGTAAGAAAGATCAAGCTACAGCGATCACGCACCTCCCGTGGATGTCGATGCACGTCAATCTGCCCCTTCGAACTTGCTCGTTGGGTCGCTTGGTCTCCACGTGGACCGCGATCACAAAGTCGCTCTTGCCGCTCGTTGCTTGCCTGCTCTTGGCGTGTGCTTGCGAATAGCAGTGAACCGCTTCGGCTGTATTCTCAACAAGAACCGACTGCTGCAACAGCGTCTCCTCTGTGTTGAGCGCCGTAGAAGAGACAACTGACACTGGAGGAGTCTGCATCAGGTCCACCAGTTGATCGTCCACGACGTGGAAGCAGGCGAGAAGCACTTGGTATTCGAACTCTGGCTCAGCTTCTACAAGTTGTATACACCGCAACAAGCAGCACCCCAGTCAAAGCCAAACAATGTTACAATCCGCATGCGACCGACCACACACAGCCATATGCTAGAATGACTTACCTTGTATTCGCTCGAGCTCTTTAAAAACTTGTCGTAGCGCCAGCGTGATCATGCCTGCATCCGCGCGCGCGAATATCATTCCATTCGCATTAGCCTTTTTGATTTATCTCACATATCAATGCATAATATGTGTACGCACCAGTCGCTTTCTGTTGCTTATCGCCGTGGCACGTGAACGATTTCCCCGAGCGCGGGGCTCCCGTGAGCACGAGACTCGTCGCAAACCCGTGCGCGCACTTGGCGACCGCTGGCGCGAGGCTCTGCTCGAAGATGTACGCGCTCGAGTGCTGCTGGTCGTACACCTGCTCGAACGTGATGCTCGCCACACCGGGCGACATGTCGCTGTGCTCGAGGCGCACCGTCGTCGCACTCGTGCGCGTGACACCGTCAGCTTTGCGCGCCAACGCGTCAGATGTGGACGACGGCGGCGGCGCCTGCTGCTGCAGTCGGATGAGCACGTGCGCGCGCTCCATCTCGGCCGCTGCTGCTGTATGGTTTGGATGTGCAGCCGTGGGCGTGTGCATGGAATGCCGATGCTGCTGATGATACGATGGCTCTCCGGCCAAGGGACGCATGCATGCGAGTGCAGTGTTTGCGCGCTTGAGCTCAAAGTTCGAATGGGTCATACAATTCATTTCCCAGTTATGCCAGACAATTCACACAATGAAAGCTCTCAAGAGTTTCTATTCATCGCTCTTTTGATTAAAAACGGATGTAGATTTTGTATTTATGAATGACCTCTTTTGGTTGACAAATGTTAGAAACTGGTATTCCAACATCTACTTTGAACTCTACTTTTCAGCCGCGGGTGGACGGGAAGAGCTTTCGCTTGTACTCCCAGCCGCGACGAACCAGCCAACCATCGGCCTCCGTCACGCTCATAGAGGCACCGGCCTCCATGATCATCTTGGCCATGTCCGGACGCGGCTTGTCGACCTCCTCGTAGAAGTCTGGGATTCCAAAGCCGTGGCCGATCTCGTGGCCAACGATCACCGACGTGTCCGAGTCCAGCGTGGCGAGCAGACTCGCTTCGTCCACGCGCTGGCCCCAGTCGGTACCGGTACCACCGCCCAGACCGAGCGTCGGCCAAAATGTCATGTCGAATGGCTTACCCTTGCAGGCGCTCGTGTCCGAAGGCGTCTCGACGTCGAGGTGCTTGTTGCACACATCTGGACACTTGGGAACGCCGTCACTGTCAAGCTCCGTGTAGATGAGGCCGAGCGACTCGTCGCTCCAGTCGAGCAGGTTCTTGTTGCGCACGGCGACGCCGACCATCTCGACCGTGATCTTCTCGAAGGGCCAGCAGCCGTAGCCCACGAGCCACTTGTTCCACTGCGCGTACTGTTTGTCGAGCATGGCCTTGAACTTGGACGCAGTGGCCTTCGTGAGCTTGTTGGTCGAGTCCCAGCGGATGCAGTAGCTGAGCTTGCCGTTGTTGGTCATGAGCTGGTCGAAGATGAAGTTGTTGAAGTTGAAGTGCGGCTTCATGCGCTTCTCCCAGATCCAGTCCACATCCGCCTTGCTGATGTAGCCCGAGGTCGGATCGCCCGTCACGCACTTGCCTGCAGACGACGACGAGTTGCCAATAATACCGAAGTGCGAGGTCGACGCGGTGGGCGTGCCAACCGCTGGGGTGCTCGTAGCCTCGTCCTCAACTTCGACGGGAGCAGGCGTCGCAGGTGTGGGCATTGGAGTCTTGGCTTTCTTGGCTTTCTTGGTCTTCTTTGGCTTCTTGGTCTTACCTGGGGTCGGAGACGACGCGGCTTCAATGGCGGTCACCGCCAAGCCTCTTGGCATGGCGTTCACCTGCGAAGACGCAGTCACAGGTGCCGACGCCAGCAGGGTGGTGCAGAGCACTGCGAGCGCGAGGGCGACGAGAAGGTTGTTGCGTTTCCAGATCGAGGCGAACATGGTGTGCGTTCGGAGGGATGCAAAGTGCAGAATGACCGAGTGACTACGACAGATCGCGTGCAGGCTGTTGCATAGCCAGTAAACAAACACCCGGGGTCACCGGCAGAGCTCTTGGGAAAAAGAAGCGATTGACGATTTATTTAGTAATCGCTGTTAATAACGGGTGGCGGCTCGAGGATGATGTTCAAGCTTGAATCATCGGGTACCCTGGAGTTAGTCAACACCCAAACAGCCGGTGCCGCAGATTGTAATCAATCCTGAGGTTGGTGCAATTTTGGGACCACCTTTGTTGTTGGTCCATGTGGGAAATGGGAAGTGTCACTTGACTTTCTATACAGAAGACGATCACCATCACGGATCCACCACGACTGTAATCAGAAGAAGGACGATATAACCAGTGCAGTGTGCAGTGCGTACGCAGTATTCTGAGAAGAGAGGAGGGTACATTGAAGGCGACTCACCATAATAGCAAATGCGTTTGCACTGCTCGATCACTTGCATCCAGGTCCTCTGTTGTACTGGCCTCTGCTCACAATCACAATAGATATAATGCACGCAGTGCATGCCAAAAGCTGCCTCACTACGCCAAGTATCTCTAGAAGAGATGGAGAGCGATGCGTGTACCGTATGTACGTGCATCTCTTCGTGCAAGCCCGCGTCTAAGCTGTCATGTGCTTGTGGAATCCCAACCTGAACTTCGCCTTCACTTGATTCAATCATAAGGAGGTGGTAAATGACAAACTGTCATTAACGTCTTCGCGACCTAAAGGCGTCATTGCGATGACCGTAAAGTCCAAAATTTTTGAAAAGTTGATAATGAGATGTGGACTGTAACACGACTACCACGCCAAAATGTTGGACGAATGTGCTGTACATGTTGCGCGAAGGTAAGCCTTAACGTTGTGATTTTTTGCCACTCAGAAAAGTGCGCGCGCTTTTTCGATATCCAAAATTTGGCGGGAGCTGATCAATCGAAATCAAACCAAACGCCAAAAGCTGGAAAAATGCGCAAAGCTGAGAACGATGTGCGCTCAGTGCGGCGAGCTGCGGGCGCGAGCGACGAGAAAGACCGGCGTGCTGCCGACCGACAGATGCGCGCGGACGAAAGTCACTCGTGGAGCTACCAAGCGTCGTCCAATGTGAACGCCTTCATGACGCCGGACCACGACAAGCAGCAGACAATGCAGCGCCACCAGCAGCAGCGACAGGACCATGACTGGCACTACCAGGAGACCTCGCCTGCGCAAACGCAGCACAGCAGACAGCCAACGATGTATAGACATCACGTAGAAAAAGCTGGTGACGATGACGATGGCGATGGTGGTGATGTTGACGCTGCGCGCGGCTTTAAGACTCCCGAGCTAGACGCGAGAGCCGCGAGAGCCGCGAGACACCCTCCTGCCACGCATGCGCCAGCGAACAATCACTCGACTACCCACACGAGCGACGGAGAGCAGCAGTATCAAACCGCGGCTGAGTTTGCGCAGTCGCAGTACAGAAGAAGGAACCGCCTGGAGAAGCGACTGGAGGAGCTGCAGAAAGACGTCGCGAGTCTGACGCTCAAGCTGCGCTCGAGCTCGAATCGGAGCAACTCGACTGGGTACCTCTCGACTGACAAACAGATCACGCCACCGTCAGAACCGCTCTCAGAGGCCCCACTCATTTCGGAGCGAATCAGTAGAGAAGGGAATCGACAGTCTATGCAGACGCAGCAGCAGCCACAGATGCAGCGGAAGGTACTGAAGCCGCCATCGCCCGTTGTGAAGATCAAGAAGACGCGAGCCGACAAGCCACGCACCGTCCGATCCAGTGAGTGTATGCTTACTACACACTACCATTCTCGACTCCTTTGTTAATACTGACTCTGTATGTATCATTGTTATTGAAACTTCAGACCTCAGCGAGCACTCGACCACGCCAACGAAAGGACGCATCTCCAGTCACGTGAGCGTCAGCACGATGCGCGAGCTCCACAAAGTGACCACGGAGCGCGATCAGCTCAGGTTTGAGCTCGAGAAGGTACGCTAAAAAGGCCATCGATGTAGGGCTGCGTGAATTCTCACAACTCACATGTTCTGGTTGTATTGAATTTGACTCTCTTTCAGATGAAGCGAACGCTGACGACAACCGAGAAGAAGTACGAGGAAGCCATGAAGGCGAGAGAGGCACTCGAAAAGCTCAAGGCGCATTGTGAGTCGCTTCAGGAATCGCTCGACCTGTCGGAGAAAATCCGCGTGCGCCAGAAGAAACTGCTGCAGCAGCTGCAGCTCAACCAGCAGCAGACTCAAGCTCAGGCTCAGCAGCAACAACAGCAACTGCAGAAGCCTAGGAGAACATCCGAAGCCCCGCCGACTGCAACGGCGCTAAGACACAAAGAAGCCCCAGCAGCAGTACGACTAGCGGTGAGAAAGAAGGAAACGTCGACCTATCATCCAATCAGCGACCTGGATCACGATGCCAGATCCAGGTATTCGACTCGGCAATACCAGCAGCACCTAGAGTACGACATTCTGGACTCGCTCGTAAACCAGCGTCCGCATCCGTCCAATCCTCGAGCGTCTACGCACGACCACCAACGACTTAGTTATCGTGCTCCTGCCACCTCAGCAACGACACGATCGACTCTGCACACTGGCACTGCGCCTCGCCCTCGTGCAAATACTGCAACTGCTGCTGTCAGTGGGTTCACGTACGCAGACTTTGATAGTTTGCTGCAGAAAGTTCACTCACCGCATCCGTACACGATGATGATGCAGCCAAGCGCTGCTGTGGCTTTTGGTGGGAAGCAGCAAAGCACGCGACTCAGCCGTCGGGATCATCAGCAGCCAAACGTTTCAGCAGCAAACCCACCTGGTACTAGACGGATACGATCAAAATCTCAGGGTCCGCCGACGACCACAACGCGAACACGACCAACGAGCGCAGGTGCGAGTTCTACGAAAGCGAAGCGCAGTAGCAGCCTGTTGGCACCGACGCAGGCGAGTCTCCAGCGCATGCACGCCCAGCAGCGCAGACCAGACGAGCATAGACGTCCGTTCATTTAGATTCACTTGCCAATCAATTGAAGACGACCGTGATGCTGATTGACTTGGTGAGTGAGTGTGTGCGTGGCTTGGCTGAGCTGCTCACCCCCCAAGTCTCTAAAATTGGTCCCGAAACGATGGCGGAAGGCGCCTCAAAAATAAATAACCCCAGACCGACTTTGAGAGTTCGCAATTTGGCGCAAGCGCTGATGCCGATAGCGGCGGATGTGTAAGAGCAGCAGCAGCGAAGATGAGCATGTCGGACGCGCTCGTGGACAAAATGTACCAGGCGCTGCTCTCAGTCGTGCAGACCACGGCGCTGAGTCGCAAAATGCTGCAGCGGCCGCCGTTCACCTTTCTGCACAAGCTGCTGGTCGAGACACTCGCTGACTATGACATCTTCACATACCAGCAGCTTGAGTTCACGGACCTCGTCACCAAGGAAGACAAAGTGAGGCTTTCAGTAGTATCTACATATTTTGTGAGCCTAAGCCGCAATCCTAACCCAAGCTTGTGGCGTACGCACGTCTCTATAGGCCGCGTTCCTGACTCGAGCGATTGCGTTCGTGACGTTTGCGATGGCGAACATCAACAGCAAGCGCATCTCGTGCCTGCTGCTCGTGAGCCCCATCAAAGTGCTCGCGGGGGTTGCCATCGAGGACACGCATGAGTTTCTGCTCCAGCTGTGCGAAGTCTGCAAGTCGTCTGACCGCGAAGCGAAAGATGCGGCGGCCCAGGACGTGATCTCCAAGGGAGACGCCCAGCTGTACACCTCGGGCGTCTCGTTCCGCAAGGGACTCCTGCTGATCCAGGCGATCGTGCGCTCGTTCATTAAACGTCGAGCGGGGAAGCGAAAGGCACTGCAGCAGAATGGTCCTCGGGAGCCATTTGCGCTTCCGCCAGTGTCCATGGCACAGGGCACGAGGTTCCTCAAGGAGCTCGCGGATGGGCGGATCTATGACGGCGTCATCAAGGAGGTCAGCGCCAAGATCTACGTGCTCGGGTACGAGCAGGACCCTGGTGCTCGCGACGAAGTCGGTAAGTCCCCCATTCAATCATGAACGAGCTTCTCTTTGGTTCTGGTCGAGCCCACTGAACATTGACAAACCTCTGGCTATCGTTGCTGGTCATTCTACTTAGATGAGATCGAGATGAAGATTATTTTGGAGGAATCCCAGCGACTGAGCTTCCTGCACGAGCGGATGACTGCAAAGAACGCCGCCGCGGACGACGCCGACATCTCGCTCATGGGACTTCCGGACCTGTCGCTGCCTCTGATCGAACTCGAGACGCCGCACCAGCAGCAGCTCAAGCCAAAGTTGGCCAAACGGATCTTATTCCAGGACTCCTCGGTGCTCTTGACGCCAAAGCGCACCAAGCCGGGGCTGTCTCGATCGCAGTCACAGCGCTTTCAAGGCGACAGCGCGTCATCATCTGGACTCTCCAGCACTCAATCATCCTTTCAAAGAGAGAAACTGGAGCCGTCGCTCTCGAGACTGAGCAGCTATAATGGCGGTTTGCTGAGCATTTCGTCAAAATCACCAGAACATGAGCATGAGCATGAGCATGAGCATGACATCTCCAACAACAACGACGACGAGAAGCCCTGGCAGGCGTCGCTGAAGAAAATGCTCGCGATCGGACAGGAGCCTCCCCCTGAACAAGCCGCTGCGGGTGGTACGGCGAAGGCTGCGACTCCGGCACTCCTTGGTTCTTTGAAGAAATCGATGCTCGACGCTTTACCTACTGACACGACTGGTTCCAGAAGCTCCACCAGCAGCAGCGGGTGGGTTGCTTGAAATGGTTGAATGTTTTTTTGACATTCTGATTCAACCCATTGTTTGTTGTATCTCCTCGGTGTTTAGCTTCCAGCCTCCGCATCTGCTCAACTTCCCCAAGCTGAGCATCCCAGGCACCAAGTCGCTCGCTCCGATGGCTGTCGCCAAGAAGAAGCGCCTTCTTTCTCAGAAAGCAGCAGCCGCGTCGCCTGGAAACAGGAGCCTGGGCAAGAACAAGAACCAGCACCTCCAGCTAGCAGGTACCCCCCTGTCAACGACGACGACGGCAATGGGTAACAGCACCGCCAATCTAACGACAAGTCGGCCTGCACCTCTCGGACGCGGAGCCGGTATGGTCTCTTTCTACGGCTGGGGGTCAAATAATGCAGCGTCTGCGATGACCACAGGCGACGGGGTGCTTGATGTGGCGTTCGCTGGTACGTACCAGACGACCGACCAAAAGACGCAGGAGAAGCTCACGCTCTTCCGCGAGATCGTGCGGCGTATCGATGGGCACATGAAGCGCAAGCATCTGCGCGTCATCGACCTTTTCCGCTTCTGCGACGCTGACGGCAACGGAAGCATCTCGCCGCAGGAGATGATCGACACGCTGTCGCAGATGGAGATTCAGTTGACGGCGGAGCAGGGACAGGATTTCATCAATTACATCGACAAAGACGGCAACGGCTCGATCGACATTGACGAGTTCGAGGAGCTCGTGCGCGTCGCCCGGCGTAACGAAGCACAGCGGGAACAGCTCCGCAAAGAGCTCAACCATCCGAAGAAAGCTCCCGTTGAGAGCAAAACGGCGGGCAAATACAGCGCCTTCATCAAGCACCGGCAGCGCATCTGTGACGAATTCAAATCTGTCGATGTCGGCGATATCGGGGCGTTGAGCGTTTCTCAGGTGCGCTCGATTCTACTCCGGTTGGATATCCCAGGAGTGGACGGACTGCTCATCGACGCGCTCATCGAGAAAACGCTCGCTGCAGGCATCTCATCGTCTTCATCCTCGTCATCATCAGCAACAGGAGCCTCTCGCTCAACAGGTCAAGCAGCGTCGTCATCGTCATCGTCATCGTCATCATCCGCTGCTGCACCATCATCGTCAACCGCGTCTTCTTCCTCATCGAAATCCTCAGCGGCTGCAGCGATTTGTGCTGCAAATTCGAACGGAATGGTCTACCTCCACCAGCTTTGCAGGAGTCTGGAGGACCTCGAGTGGTCGAAGAAGTCGAACCGGTTCCTGGACCAGTCGTGGATCTCCCAGTTTGATTCCCAGATGGAGCGAGCGGTCCGCGAATTCGAGTTGTTATGATCTTGGCTGTCCCATTTCATGATAATGAAGCAGATGGCTCAAATTTTGTGCCGGGAATATGGAAGTATGGAGATTTGTGTTGGACCCACCTGGTGACACTTGCTAAGACGACACTCGATGCAAACTCACACTCATGCGATTGAATCAAACAAAAATACAAACCTCTGTACCCATGTATTGTGTAGAGTCTTGTTGTCCTTTGACATCTCTCTCTCTCTCTCTCTCTTCCCTCTCTTCCATCTCTCTTTGGTCACCTGCGCGCATTTAAATCATTCGTCTAGCTCTGGAGCGGTGCTTGGGGCAGAACGCGCGAAGCTGACCACCTTCGTTCATAAACATGTCGTAGTCGCCCTTGGTCTCCCGACCACAGAGCGGGTGGAAATACGTGAGGCACGCGCCTCGGAAGCACTTGATGCAGCCGTCTTTCTCTTGGCAGACCGCACACGCCGGTCCTTTCATTTCTTCGACAGCTTCTGCGACGTTCTTCACGCCGCTCATGCGCTCCACGTCCGTGAACTGGACACCAGGAGCCCACAACGCGCACACGACGTGGGCCCACTCACCCTCGCATGTCTTCTTAAACGCGCAGCTTGGACGCTTCAACGGACAGAGTGCGCATGCCTGAGAAAAGAAACGAGAAGAAGGAAAACAAGTTAGTGCGTAATCCAAAGAACAACAGCAACTATCACCATCAAGTACAACATACCAGCTCATTGGAGGGGGTGGAAGTCTCGGCACACGAGTCGCAGTACCACGGCGAATCGCCCTCAGGTACGTTTTCGATGCCGTAGCAGTACTTGTGGACTGCAACGTCACATTTCTCACACTGGACGATTGGGTCGTCGAGGAAACCTTGGTCACTGAAACATACGCGACACCACATTTCTTCATCAACCTCGGGGTCGACGGACACTTTTCGAGGCTTTCGACCTCGCTTCTTTCCTGGTGGTCGTCCTGGTCCTCGTCCTGGTTTCCGCCCTCGTTTCTTCTTCTGTGGCGTTCCGTCATCTTCTTCTTCCTCCTCTTCTTCCTCTTCTTCTTCTTCTTCTTCCTCCTCCTCTTCCTCCTCTTCTTCCTCCTCTTCTTCTTCTTCCTCCTCTTCAACACGTTTTGTAGTTTCAGCCTGAGAATCGTCCGAGTCACTTGAAGCATGCTCGTTCTCGTCATCTTGAGCCTCGGCGCTTCTCGACCTCATACCTGACTTTGTAGGTGTCACCGTAGCAGTGAGCTGTTCAATCGTCGGAAGTTGTTTCTGGACCTTTCGTCGGCTGCTTTCGATTTTCTGGATCGTAAAAGGCTCAGATTTCTTGGCTCGCTTCAGCCCAATACGAATTCCTGTGGTCGAATCTCCACCCACCGACTTACGTTGCTGGGTTTTCTTCAATTTACGCGCAGGAGCAATGTCATCGTCGTCGAGGTCACCTTCATCTTCACTGCGATACGCTGGCTTCCGTCCTCGTCTCGTCTCTCCGTTGGCTTTGTTCGGCTTGCGACCTCTGGTAGCAGATTTCTTCTTCTTTGAAGATTGCAGCGACACTTCTTTCTTGCCGTCTAAGAAATCCAAGTACATCAGCTCGCTCTCGGCTTCCTGGTTTCTTCGTCGCTTCGGTCGCTCAATCACATCGAGCCATTCGCTTGCCACACTTCGCACGTTCACGCCGCCCTTCACGACAGGTCCCGTGACCTTCAGCTCAATCAAGATCGACATCACCTGATCTGCATCTGCAAGCGACCCACCTCGCTGTCGCTCTTGAACAACAGCGCGCGCAAGCTCTCGCAGCTCGGTCAAGAAAACCTTGATGTCATCTTTCGAGGCAGTAGTTAGCCAGTTTTCTTGCACTTTCGTCATCAACAGCTGTACAGGCTTCGGCCCGAGCACTTTCTCCCAAAACTGCTCGTCATTGAAATCGATCGTACTGTCCGAGGATTCTGCTGTGAAAGACGCCTTCGAGAACGAAAGCGCGCTGCTTTGGGACACAGTCGGCTTCTGTCCATCTTCGCCTTCGGCTCCTTCGGCTCCTTCTTCACCTTCAGCATTTTCTCCACGGGTAGGATCATAGCGAATGGTACGGCTCGAGGAAAGCAGCTTATCGATATCAAGCTCGTTGATTGCGCGATTCTCAGGGTCTTGTTCGTCATCTTCGCCCATAATCGCGTACGCACCATATCGAATCATCATCTCCACTTTTTCACGGTCCAGAGACATGAGCGACATCATGTTGCCATTGTCGTCATCTTCGCCATCGAACTCGTTGCGAACACCACCAGTTTCGAATACTGCGTGGTGCATTCCGAGCTTCTTGGACGCAATATCGAACATCTGGGCTTCGTACGTCTTCTTCGTCACCAACCGATAGATGTTCACCGACTGGGTTTGACCAATACGATGGCATCGCGCGACAGCCTGCAAGTCGTTCTGAGGGTTCCAGTCGCTGTCGAACAGAATCACCACCGACGCAGCAATAAGGTTGATACCGACACCACCCGCGCGCGTACTCAACAAGAAAGCAAATGTGTCAGAATCAGGAGTGTTGAAACGGTCGATCGCCGCCTGTCGAGAGTTGCCTCGAACAGATCCGTCCAGACGCTCAATGCTGTAGCCACGCAACTGGCAGAGATCTTCGATGATATCGAGCATGATCTTGAACTGCGAAAAGATGAGGATCTTCTTCTTCTCAGCCTTGAACTTGGTCATCAACTTGTCGAGTAGCACCGTCTTCCCGCTTGCTTGGATCAGGATTTTGGTTCGCTGTTGGTCATCAAAGCGCGCGCATTCTTTCTCTTCAACACCTCGGATCAAGAAAGGGTGGTTGCAGCACTTGCGAAGTTCCATTTCCACATTCACAAGATTTGCCACCGTCCCGGATGCACCCATGTTCAGGAACGAGCGGTTACGCTCGAAGATGGCGCGGTAATACTTCTTCTGTAGAGTTGTCAATTCCACATCAATGATCGTTTCTTCCTTCGGGGGGATACTCTTCTCGACGTCTTCCTTCACTCGGCGCAGCATGTACGGACGCAGCTGCTCGTGCAAGCGCGCAACTTGCTCTGCAGTGTTCAGATCTCCATACTCGTCGTAAAACTCTTGCTGACTCGGGAATTTCTCCGGCTCGATAAAATTCAGCAAACACCAGAGCTCGAAAACACCGTTTTGCAGCGGAGTACCAGTCATCAGAAGACACGAATCCCAGTGGAAATTACTAAGCGACTGGAGCAGCTTTGCTTCTCTGTTCTTCAGCTTGTGCGCTTCATCAATGACGACATAGCGCCAGTGGATCGTATCCAAGTACTCGGCGTCGGCCATCAGCGTCTGATACGATGTCACGAGCACATTGAACTTGTAGATACCGCGCTTCTTGTAGATATCAGATGCGTAGTAGAACTCCTGCTCACGAATGAAGGCGCGGATGTCTGCTCCACCCTCCGAGTCGTGGTACACAACACAGTTCATCGACGTCCAAGTCTCGATTTCTCTCTTCCAGTTTCCAAGCGTAGCAAGTGGTGCCACCACCAAAAACGGTCCTCGGATGTGTTCACGTTGTCGCAAGTGTTCTAAAATCGCAGTCGCTTGCACGGTTTTGCCGAGACCCATCTCATCTGCAAGGATGCAGTTGCGACGGTTGTACCAACAAAACACCATCCAGTTGAGTCCTTCCAGTTGATATGGTCGGAGTACATTCTGGCTGTTGTATACCGGAGACTCCTGGTACTTCGCCCAGGTAGTCGATTCCGGTCGAACGTCGCTGAACATCGCAGGGTGGGCACCATTGATGATTGGCGGGTGATTGTAGCGATGGAAAGCGGCGATCTTGCGATCATCGGTGAGGTCTTCTTCCCATTCCCAAGTGCAGTCAACGTAACTCAAGTCTCGCCACTTGACCAGGTATTTCTTCCCCTTCTTCATTGTCGGTTTCGCGTCTTCGTCATCATTGCCTGCGCCGTGGTTGTTGAATGGACTCACTTGTTCAGGTTCTTCGACTTCCTTCACTCCCAAAATGCGGTCCACTTCAACATACGCGTCACTGAAATACGAGCTGTAGTCCTTCTCTTCTCCGACGACAACATTCTCTCGTGCGTTTTCCACCATGCGACTGTTCTTCTGGAGGTATCGACGCATTCTCATGATTGAATGGTGTCCAAACTGCTCGATCTGTGACACGTTCAACCAGTCGACGTGGAGGTACGACACGTCTTTCCACTTGATCAGGAACTGCATCGTGACTTCGTCATCATCAGCACTCTCTTTGAAAAAGCGGATACTGATGATCTTGTCGATCTGAGGACCTTTCTTCGCTGCTGCTTGCACTGGCTCCTGGGGCTTCTCGTCGTCGCTGAGTTCGAACTCGTCCTCGTCCTCGTCTTTCACATAATTCTTCTTCGCTTTTCCAGCATTTCTTCCAGATCGACGAGTCGGCTTGACCTCTTTCGGCACGGCGGCTGCAGCAAAATTATCGTCAGATTCGCTCTCGTCATCTTCATCAGAGAACTGTTTCTTCTTGCCGCGTCCTTTCTTCGTTTTCTTCTTCACTGGCTTGGTGACAGTGTGTGCAGAAAACGTTTTCCGTTTCTTTGGGTCCGCTCTTTGCTGGATGTGACCGTGGGCATTCGACTTCAACGCTCGGCTGAGCAGTTCGTTCGGAATGGCAGAACCAGTCGACGCAAACTTGAACACCATAATTTGCGCACGCAATTGCTCCTTTTGCTCGATTGTGAACGCGGCACCCAACGACCTTTTCACGGGACGCTGAATCGGCTTCACGTCGCGAACATTCGACACTGCAACAGGAATGCCTGGATGCTGCGACGACATTCCAGCGGATGAAGACATGTTTCCCGCTGGATTCATAAACTTGATCGCGCTGTTGCCGTACGTCTGATGGATGTACCGGTTGTACGCCATCGCTGCCTCTTTCTCCGTCCCGTAAACTCCCAAGCGACGAATCCCACCGCCGTCGACGTGGAGTTCAGCTGCCCATTGGTTGGGAGAGATGTATCGCACACCCATGTTCCACATCCCCGCAGTGAACAGCTCAGGGTTATCGAATCCGTTCATCGATGAACGAAGGCCGCTCCGGTAGCCGTTCACATCATTGGCCCTACCGACCAGCCCCGCTCCATTCGGACGTCGGAATCGTAATAACACTGGACGCAGTGACTTGAGACGCGACACCACTCGAGCAAAGTCTTCTTGCGTTTGAACCAGATACCCGTCGACAGCGACGAGCTCGTCTCCAACGGTAATCATTCCGCTCGCTTCGGCTGGACCGATGATACCACCCTCTGGTCTTCGGAAGCTTGTCACAGTCACTGAACCCATTCGCACGCTCATGTTCATGCACAATCCAATCGACCCTTTCTGCAACAGCACTTCATACTCGTCTTGCTGAAAGGAATCCTTCCACCCGTGCGCGCCGTTCTCATTGGTCACGGTCGCCCGCAAAACATCGACAGCCATCGCAGTCGCTTGAGCTGGCGTCGCAACATTCTTCGCGTACGACATCATGCGAGAGAGATTTTCTTGGTCGATGCTGTACACACTGTCGTCAATCTGCTGCGCGATCAGCGTGCTCGCAGCAAATGGAGGTGGTGGCAGCGCGGGATCGGGCACAACCGGTGGCTACAAAGCACAAGCAAACATACCAACACATTAGCAATGGCTACACTGAACATGTCGCAAAGCTGACTGATTCACATACCTTGTTGACTTCCACTCGAGCAGGATCGACATGTGGATTGACCGCAGGCGGCTGCAGAGTGTTCCAGCCTGGCTCGTTCATGACAGGGGCGCCATTCGCAGTGCCATCCCAGGGCTTCTGGAAATCCGGACTGACTTCACTCGGACCGACCGGCGGGCCATCTTGCACTGTGTTGTAAAACGATGGCGAGTCCGTTTGGGTTTGAAACATTCGCGACGCTGGCACCGGGGCATACGGGATCGACGGCGTGTTCTCGGGGTTAGTCACCGCAGGTTCTCCGTCGGGGTTCTCACTGTCCGCTCTCCCATTCGTCGTCGTTACCACCGCTTGCTGTGTCATGGCACGAGGGTCGCCGTGCAGTGGGCGAATGGGCGTCGGCATCGGCGCCACGAAATTCGACGACGCATACGGGAACTGAAGCTGGTGATTTGGCGATACAACGCCCTGCGATTGTTGACCGTTCCCAGCCATACCAGCCACGGGGAAGCTCGGGTACATTGGATGCACGGTGTTATTCGGGGTTCTACTGACACCCGCATGAGGCACTCCATTCGTTGTCGTGTCAACCGAAAGAGGGACTGATCCAGCACTCAATGCAGCTGCGCCATCTGCTTGCCCTTTGAACTGCTCACCCACATCCGTATCTGCAGTAGCCTGCTCCGTCTCGATTTTCGACGTCGTATCCTCCGCTTCCGTCTGCTGCTGCTCTCCTTCTTCTGGTGACTCGTTTGTGTCCGCTGGCTCCTGCTTCGCATCGGAACTTTCGGATTCCTTCATCACCGGATTAGCTGCTCTACCTGATCCCCCGCCGCCGTCAACTGACGACCTACTGTCCTCTCCACTGGAGCCACCGGCATCGTTTCCATCGCCGTTGCTGTCGTCGTCACCATCTCGCCCTTCTCCGTCTTCTTCGCGCTCCTGCTTCGTTGACGCGGCGCTCGGGTCTCCGCTGTCGTGTTGCCCCTGCTCTTGCGGTTGGGGCTCTTGCGATTGCTGGTCGCTCTCCTCCTCTTGCGGCTGCTGCGCAACAGACGCCGCAGGCGCCGCAATGCTGCTGCCGTCGTCGTCCGCCATCGCGCGTCTCTCGGATCAATTGGTCAACTTGGTGCTCTGTCGCCGCTTTCGCGCATTCTCGGCGAAAGCGTTCGCGCGGATTTGGGGGGAGAGATAGACCTCTATCAGTCTATACTTCGCACGTTGCTGTTTAAAAAGAGCCTCTATTTTTGCGTTCACCATCAATAGCGGAATACTGTGTTAAATAAATGCAAAAAGACAGGCTATAAGTTGCAATGAGTATAAAGTTACACAAACTGCTCACAAAGACATTCACTCTCCTTCTCGCGCATACAAACTCGAAGTGTGCAGTGCTCTTTGACTTTGTATTGTGAGCACATTCTCAGAGCTGCTTTGCTTAATGAAACCAGGTGAATGCGCCCTCGAGAATGAATACCCTCTTGGAATTGCTAAATATCAAGAGTGGCGGTCGTTTTTCTGGCCAATCAGATTGACAGTTTGGTTATATGTCGGTATCTATTTACCCACCAACCGGGTTACGGAGGAGCAGATATGTCTCACGTCGTTTTTAAGTCCATGGCTTCTTTTAAAAAAAATAGACACCATGGCTTTCAAATGAGCGCGCTACCATTTTGACTTTTGATTAATACAACCTCGTTTTTTGGACTATTTTAAGGTTTTACACAAAGAAATAAGGTTTTACACCAATTCAAAATGCCTCTTTATTCTATGAGATTCTTCTTATTTTTGCGTTGAATGGGAAACCCGATTCAGACCAAGTGGAATGTGGATTCCTCCTCAGAATCGCAAAACCAATTTAAGGAGGTCATCCCATAATAAAATCAAGATAAGTTGCAGTCGCGCACTCTGTAGTGTCTCATTTATTACAACCTGTTTCTAGATCTTCACTCTATTCAAGACGCACTCTTCTTCCATCTCTGGATTCACCTCTATTCAAGACAAACGCACAGTCTTGTAAAGAGGTCAAATATTCGTTTCCGAATCAATACATGTGGTCTTTTCCATTGACAACCATCCCAGGTTCGCTGCATGTGTTGGCTTTGCTTGGTGCTGAGACGGTCTTCCCTTCCATCACCAGTCTTTAATCCCAAATCAGATGAATCAGCAGGTAGGTACAGAAGTTGTCCAGCGCTGACATCTCCCAACAAAATAGCGTCCACCTCTGTCTGTCCAGTTCGCTCCTGCAGTTTGCGGCTCCCTACAAAATATTTATTCGATGCGTGAAGTGATAGGGAGGAAGGAAGAGAGGGAGAGACAGACTCGAAAAAGATCATCTGTCCGCAGACGAAAGAGGAGCACGGCGGGCAGCTGCAGTAGTAGTAGGTACACTCGTAGACGCCCACGCACAGAAACAAGAACCAAAGCCCAATCAGTCGGATAGCGACGGAGGATTACAATTGTACGTGTTCGTGATCGATCGATCTTCCAAATCCAAAAGAGAAAATAGACGGGGAGGACTCGGGTACCCCCATCATCATCCCATCCATCCATCCATCCATTTTGTGAGTCCACTATCGAAAGACAACTGCTACGCAAACATTTGAATAATTTGTTGATGCCTTGCCAACCCGTGCTTTGACTAAAAGTTGCTTTAGTTAACACAACCGCCGTCATCAACCAATGCCGATCAGAGGATCCAGTTTCGTTGACCGGCTGACTACTCACACGAGGTAACGAAACGCTAAAGAGCTCCAGAGAAGAGATGCACCGCCTTTGGTCGATTCTTATTTCTTCTGATATCTTTTGGCATTTCTACTTCTTTTCTCTCTCTCAGAACGTAAGCTCACAGACAACAGTAGACTCTGTAGACTTCATAAAGAAATGAAATCAAACTGACAATGGAAATTCCTCGTTCTTAGTTCTTGCCGTCCTTGTACTGCGGTTTGAGCTCGTAGCAGCTCTTGTTTGGTCCCTTGCGGTGGTACACGCAGATCTCTTTCAGCACTTCCTTCAAGAACGACTGCAACAACGCAACAACAGACAACATCCAATACACAATGAGGGATCCGGAAATGAGGACGGGACGATCCAAATCTGCGATATTTTAGCGACACGAGCACAGAAGCAGAGCAAACGTGCGGCACGTTACCTCAGGCTGGCGGCAGTGGTAGTTGAGCTCCTTCAGTGGCCAGTAGTCACGCTCCTCAAAGTGGTGGAACACCAAGTTCTTGAGCTCGTCCTGTTGATAGAAACATACGAGTTGTCAGCTATCACAATCTCTAACGAGCCATATAGAGTCCTCATATCAAACAAGAAAAGCCATCGTACCTTGCTCATCTTGACCTTTTTGTCAATCTTGTCGCTGAGCTTCGAGTCGCCAGCCTCCTGCACCCACATCATCCCGTCGAATCCCAATTAGTATCTACACACACATACTCGGTAATCCCACACAAACAAACAGGAGGAGCACGCGTACATCTTCACCGTCAGCGTCCGCCTTCTCGATCGTAAACTGGATGCGCGCCTTCTTCACACGAGGCAGATCTTCCAGCGGCTGCACAATTCTACAAGACACATCAACAACACAATTCGTTTAATCACAGATCCATTGGGAAATAAAGTGAGAGACAGCCATCGCCATCACACATATACACTTACCTCGTCTTGACCATCGACTTGATCAGGCGCTGCTTGCACATCTTGCTGTACTGGTCGTTGCGCTGTGCCATGATCGTGCAGCTGTTCTTTACGGTGCCTTCGATTGCCATACGCCCCGAGCCGTCCTGCGAGAATACCTTGAGCTTCAGCGGCGTCTCGCTGATCTCCACACGGTACTCGGTCGGAATGCCGTCCTCGAGCGTGCTTTGGTTCACGGTCAGTAGCCCCTATTTTCAATTTTCAACCACGATTCACACAGCACAAGCAACGATACGTCACACATACGCCCAGTTCTCCACTTTTAGTACCACAAATACATGCGGCAGAGCTCGTTACAGTACCTTTCGCTTGCCAAGATTGCTTCCTTTCTCGAGCTTGATCGAGCCCAGCATCATTTCACTCTCTGCGCCAGCGTCATACAACACACACACACACACAAATAAAATAACAGAGCATAAGCCATACACCGTACATCTACTTCAGCACTAATACACACGCAAAACGCGCCGTCTTCTTACCTTGCACGCTCTTCCATGCTGCTCCCAGCGCAGTCTACACACACAAACACGCACACAAGTACCCAAGGCCGTTAGCACCATCATCTTCCGCGGTCCATAATTTCACGTGGAGAGCTCTGTTCACTGCCAAACTTCCGTCAGCAGGAAGCGCAAAGTTTATAGACAAGAGACACGCACCGGGATCTTAGCGAGGTACACCTCGCGGTCCTCGAAATCGAGGTGCAGCGGCTCGACGACTTCTTCTTCTTCAGCCATGTTTCCAGCTTGATTCGATAATAAGCACTGGCTGGGTTGTTTGTTGGCTCAACTCTTCACAAAGCAGGACAGCGGAGTGTCTGCTAAGTACGGATACCTATAATCTGATACTTTACCTTGTAATAAAACCTGCGAAAATCCATTGCACGTCCTTTCATGATCACCCCAAATGCAACTGATCGGAAGAAATATGCGGGCGGCAACGACGAGCGATCCACCACCACGAGCTGCGAAGGTAGCAGCGGGCTATGGAGAGGGCCTGAACACGAACTGGAAATCGGCGCTCTGCGTCACATCGCTCTACGACTCGTACGTCCAGCTGCAGCAGGAGAACGACGCGCTCAAGGCACAGGTACAGGAGCTCACGCAGCAGAAGAACGAATTGCTCGCTGCGCGGCCGCACAAGCCACAGCGGTTGCCGCTGTCTCCGCGGAAAGGCGCAGAGCAGCCAGTGCGCGAAACTTATAGCGGTGGAGAAGAAGGTGGCGATGGAGACGACGACGATGATGACGACGTATCAAGATACGCGCAGTTCCGGAGAGAGATCCAGCTATTACGAGCCGAAAAGGAGCAGCTGGAGCTCGTTCACACGCAGTACAGAAAACAGTCGGAAGAGCAGATACAAGGGTACAAGATACAGTACAACGAGCTCTCTGAGAAGTACCAAGTGCGGTACGCGCTCGATCCGAACGGAGCCAAGCGCGTGGCGCTCGCTGTGCAGACGCTCCAGGAGACGCTCGAGAAGGTCGTGCACGAGAAAGAGGAGCTCGGACTGCGTTACAACAAGCTGCAGCAATTCTACAACCATCTACAGCAGGAGCAAAGCCAGACACTGCAGCTGCTGCAGTCCCAAGTGCAGCAACTGAAGCGCAAACAGACAGAGAACGCCAAGAAGACCGTCGTGACTGTGCTGAAGCGGTGGTACTCTGGTCAGCTGGCGTTCGCATGGGAACAGTGGGCGAGGAACACTGCGCTCCAAAGAATAGCGGAAACTGAGAAGCACGCGAGAGAGTCCATTCAAACCCAGGTTAAAGCGAAAGAGAAGCACCAGCGCAACCACCGAGCAGCCAGGATCCTCCTGAAGTTCGTCCAAAATTCAGCAAGAAGGACTTTTTCAGAGTGGAGCCACGTGGTTCAGCGGAAACGAGAGACTCGAGACCAAATTTCAGCATTTCGACGGCAAAGTGATCGTAGAACGATCGAAAGCTGCTTTAGGGAATGGAAACGTGATGCTCAGCTTCGAAGTTCCCATCGACTGAGCCTCGAGCGACTGAATCGTGTGGTTGAGAAGCACAAAACGAGAATTGGATGGAAGAAATGGACGAGCGACGTGTTTGTAAACCAGGTCATCACTGGGTTTCAGCGAAAGTACATAGCGTTGAACGAACAGATCGTAGCGTTAGAGGCGGAGCTGGAGGTTACAGGATCCAAGTTGGCGGCTGTGGAGAAAAAAAATGAACACTTAGCTGCGAAGCACGACCTCGAGCGGCTCAAACTGGAAAGCAAGGTACACGAGAAGCACTCGGTTGAAGCAGAGCTGCTCAAGCGCATCGGATCGTACTTTGCAAAGCAGAACGACCACCAGTTGCTTCGGTCCATACTGAAGGAATGGAAATCAACGACGGCAAGCAAACTAAATTCAAGAAAACACACTAAGCGGGTCCAAGCCAAGCTTCAAGCCGTCAAAGCTCGCTGGAGCGTGATCAAGTGGCACGTCGCAATTCAGCACCAGCGCCGATACAAGCACATTGTGAGCCATTTCCTTGCGAGAATGCGCCATATCGGCGTGCTCCAGTGCCTGAACGCGTGGAAACTCTACTTGAGCGGCAAGAAACAGCGCGAGGCTACAGCCAGGAAAGTGATCCTCCAAATGGGCCACAAACATGTCTTCTCCTGCTTTGAGAGGTGGAAAGCATTCACGACGCGTCGATGCGAATTACAGACAAGGCTCGACAGTTTGTGCGCTGTTGTGCTCCGACGTGAGCTCTCGACAATGTTCACGACCTGGAAATCCCACATTAGCGCTATCGTAGCTGCTGAGCAGTTCCAGAAGCATCTTCAGATGCAAAGAGACTGGGAAATTCATTTTGAGCAGTCAAAAGTGAACTCGGCTGTAATGCGCAGATGCTTGCTGCACTGGCGGAAAAGAGTCCAAAATCTGACACTTTGCAAGCAACTGGCAGTGAAAACTCTCAGTCGATGGCGCAATGGGCTGCTCTCGAGTGTGTTTAACGACTGGCAGCGCTTCGTGTTCGAGCAGCAGCGCCAGCGAGAGCTGATCGCAAAATGGTTGCGCCGCTACAGTGTCGCATCGCTGCAGTCTGCGTGGACCAAGTGGCAGAAGCAGATCGCTCTCAAGACTCAGCAGGAAATGCTCGCTCAGGTTCGTGAAGAGCATACCTGCCAGATTGCAAAGTTGCATCAAGAGATCGATCAGCTACAGCATATCCATCAGAGCCTAGTTGCTGACAAGGCCGAGACGACCCTGAAGCTCCAGCTGCAGCTTGAACAAGCGCAACGAGCGACGCAGCTGGAAGCGCAGCGCCAAGAGAAATACTCGCTCGCATTTCTGGCGATGGCGGTTCAGAAAGAGAAGATCGAGCTCCAGCTCAAGTGGTTCAAAAAGTGGGCAAGCCAGGTTGCCGCAGCCAGGTTGCAGCAGCAAATCGCGCTAAAATTCATCAGCCGAGTCGAGCAACGGCGCGTTTCGACAGCGTTCAACGGCTGGAACCAGCTTCGCAAGCAGCGCGTGCTCTTGAACTCAGCGGTGAAGCTACTACGGTCGTTCATGGACCAGTACCGCGTGATCCAGAGCTTTGGCGCCTGGAAGACGCGCATGCAGAGCACGCGGACAGTCCGCCATTTCCAGTTGCATTTCCAGTTGCATTTCCAGCAACGAAGTTTCCAGAGGCTGTGTCGAGAGATCCTGACGCAGTGGAAACGAGAAGCACGAGCGAGTTTCCTCGTCAGACGGACAGCAGAGCGCATTTGGCTCTACTTTGTGCATCTTCGCATGAAAGACCTGTTTCTCAAGTGGGCAGCGATCTGTCGCCACGAGCGCTTCATGGAGCAGAAGACCAAGCGCAAAAAGTTACTTCTGACTGTCCAGTTCCAGGTCTTTGGCAAATGGACAAGTTGCTCTCTCCGTGTGGTGTTTGATACGTGGAGACGATCTGTAAACTACATCAAACGCGGCAAACGAGCGCAAGCCAAGCTTGTAATCATGCAAAAAAAGCACAGATTGAGCTCTTCGTTTGCTCAGTTGAGAGAATATGCTACTGTGAAATGCGAGCAGCGCAATTGGCTCAAGCAATGGATGGAGAGACGCATTGGCGAAGTTCAAGAGCGCGCGTTTGCGCTGTGGAGGACGGTATATCTCCACAGACAGCGACAAGAGAATGAAGATTTACGGAGGATTCGAGCGCAATTGGACTCGGAGCTGCTCAAAAGCAGAGAGGAAGCGGCGTCGATGGCTCGTTCGTTCAGTGAAAATCAAGAGAAACTAGTAAATGCACTGAAATTGGTTGCAGATTCCAAGTTAGCGATCCAGAATCTGTCGCGCGAGACCATTTCGGAGAGGCATTTTCGCATTTGGAAAGCGCGAGTGAGCAATACACGGTGCGTTGAGAAAATTGTCGAGCGACTCGCTTGTGGCGTCATCAAACGAACACTGGCATCCCATTTCTCAGCCTGGAAATGGAATTGGAGAGACAAGAAGTCGAGACGAGTCGGGGCAGAAGCACGCAGAGACCGATTTCTTCAATCATTGCTGAGCAAGATCTTTTATAGATGGAGCCATCACGTGAGCGAGCTGCTCAGACTCAAAGCAAAGCTGAGCGTCATTGCGACTCGGAAAACCAAGCGGATATTGTCGTCATCGCTCAGCGAGTGGCGATCACATGTGCGTTTGACGACCAGTTTGGCTCTTTTCGTCCCTCGGTTGGATGGAATCGCTCGTAGAATGCGCCTAACCAATGGACTTGCAAGGTGGAAGCACATCATTTCAAGAAAGAAGGCTGTCGAAGATCGAGAAAGAGAGAAACAAAAGCGCATCATGGAGTTCATCATGGGGAGACACGAGTGGAACCTCGAGCGTGTGTTTGGTTCGTGGCGCGCCTTTACGACTGCAAAGAGAGCGAAACACGCGGAAGCGCGCAAACGGTTCACTGAAAAGTCCGCTCAGGGCATGAAAAACGTATTTGCAGAGTGGAAACTCTTTGCGATTCAAGAGAGAACCCAGAGAATGCTCCTCATGACACTGCAAAAGAACTTCAGGGCGCATTACTTGCGTGTCGCGCTTTCCAAATGGCGGAATCAAATTCACACAAGTGTGCTGGAAAAGCTACGTCAACGCCATGCAGCTCAAGCGCAGCAGGTCGAGAGTGCATGTCATGAACTCGCATCGAAAGACGCCCAAATGCAGCGAGCTCAAGCCAGCTTAACAGAAAGCGATCAGAGGATCTCTCGCCTTGAAGGGCTGCTCTTAAGTTCGAGTACTGGGGTTTCCCAGATGCAGCAACGGCATCAGGGAGAAATGGACCGAAATCGCGCTCTCGTGCAAATCGTACTGCATAAAATGGTCGCTCGTCAGGTTCTCGTGGCGTTCACTCGCTGGAAATCGCAAACCAGACTGTCTTGCGACCAGGAAGTATCACTTTTGAAACTCGAGCGCATCTTGAGACGCAAACAGAGAGGTTTTGCGTTCTCAAACTGGAAGAAAATGAATACGTGTACATCGAGACTGCTCAAAGTCCAGCAGCGAATGGCAAAGATGCGCCTCCACTCTGTGCTGAGCACCTGGAAGAGCTTCTGCAAACTCCGGATGCGCGTGAAAGTGGTGTTGATGCGACTTTGTGTGATTGTGGGAGTGCAGGCAGATCAGTCCAAGCTGACAGTGTGTGGGGCTTTTCGGGTCCTGCAAAAGTACTCTGCACTGGTTCAGTTCTCCAACCAACTGAAGCTGGCGAAGAATTCTGCTGAACGTGAGAGTAGAGCCGTGGGTATGAGCAGAAAGAAGCTGCTGCTCGCGAAATGGAGCTGGCAAGCGTACACTTCGAGGCTACAGAGCATGTATCGCTTCTTCTCGCAATGCCGAAATGCTGCCTCAAAGCAGCAGCTCCAGCACCACAGCAGAACAATCCAAGAGCTCAATACTGTGAATGACAGCTTAGCAGCAAAGCTCAAGAAGCTCAGCGTAGATATCCAAGTGGCGGAGGAACAGAGAAACAAGGCGGCTAAAGACTCGAAGTCAACGGACGAGCGATTGGTGATCAACAGTTCACTTCCAGGTCTGCAGACGCTCTTCAGGCAGCTCGTGCAGGTATCGAGCACGAAAGAGCTCTTTGCAAAAGTGTCGAGCACGCTCCCACAAATCCTCCACGGCAGTTCTGGTACGATTTTTGGTTCAAAATCGTTTCTTATGTGTGGCTGAACCAATTTCTAACATAGTCGCTGTTGTTGATTGAATATTCGTCTATGTAGCGGTTCTATTTCTGCACGACTCGAGCAGCAATGAGCTCTGGACGCAGCGCGAGGACGCGAAAGTGGTCCAAATCCCAGCATCGCTTGGGATCGCGGGCTACACGCTCTCCAGCTGCTCGACTGTGCTCGTAGAGGATGTTGGCGTAGATCAGCGCTTCCACGCGATGGTGGATCAGTTTGTGCTGTCGACGTTACGGAGTGAGAGCCACCTGACAACGTCCTTTAGCGTCTCGCCAGTCAAACGAAATGTGGCCATGACAAACAAGCCTAAGATTGCGCTCTTCTCGTCAGCGCTGCTCTCCCAGGACGGATCCGTCTTTGGGGTTCTGCAGATCGCACTCTCGACAGCTTTGATGGCTGGCTCGGAGGTTGCGTTTGCGATCAGCCAGGCCACGCTCTTTGGCAAGCTTTGCTGCTTCTACGGTACGATTCGATGGACAACACACAAGACATGAGAAGTGCAATGGTTGATTGTTTTACAATCCTTTGGGCTGCTACTGTTGTGTTATGCAGTGGAGCAAATGCTGTTCGAGATCGTGCGTGGCAGTCCCGATCGAGTCCGCGCTCGGGTCCCCGACAAGTTCATCAGGCTCTTCAAGGTATTGCTCATTGAGAATATATGTGAAATTTGGTTCCAAGTTCTCATGATAATTTGTGAACTTTAATGATAGCAAAACAAGAACTGGCGCAAGTATTATATAGCGCTCGAGCGCCGAGCTGCTCAACTTGAGCAGAAGCTGCACGGCGTCTGCAAGGACCGCGACAACCTCGTAGTCGAGAAAGCCCAGATGCAGGAAGCCTTGGACCGCGCGCGCGAGCGACTCGAGAGTCACAAGCGCAGCGAACTGGAGGTCTCCAGCCAGATCATGCTCTGGAAGAAGAAAATGAGCAAGCTCAAGGCGCTGGTCGAGCTGAAAGAGCGCGAGACCGCCGAGAAAACGCGTGAGGTCGAGGTGACAGCGCACGAGTTCGCAAAGTATCGTCGACAGCAGCGAGCCAAGAGTTTGCAAGCTGCATTGTTGTCCAGTTCGCGAACGAGTCAAAACCAAGCGGCATTGGTTCGCACAAAGTCCATCACCAATAGGGAAAATGAGGGCGACAGCAGCAACAACAGCCAGAGTCTATTATGCGCCGACAATGCGACGCTCAAGAATCAGCTGGTCAGAGCCAAGTCGGACAGCATCCTGCTCGTTCGGGCGATCGACGTCGCGTGCAAACACCACGGAGAGCTGCCCGATCCGATGCGCATGGAGGTGAACCGGATAGCATCACGACTAAACCATGCAGCAGCAGGTTAAAATGGACTTCGAATCAATTCACATGTAGGCTTCTAGCTTGTGGTCCTGTCGGCAGTCAACACGTACTCTGGCGTTGGCTTGGACAGTGCTTGGTAGTAGCGATCCTGGAGTAGCTCCGAGAGCAGCTCGTGGGTACCAAGCGGCTCGGTGATGCGGATCTCAAGGTTTGGATACTTCTCCTTGGCGCCGACTAGGATCTCTTCAATGTCGCCGTTTGCTCCAGCGTGGCGGCCCTGCGACAAGAACAAGATCGCGATCACTACGACGCCAGAGGTGATCTTGTAGTGATCCAGCGCCACTTCCAGCAGCGGATCGTTGAAATCATACTCTGGTCCCTCGCGGCGCTCCATGCAGCCGGTGCCGACCAGTTTCACCTGATCCTGGCTCTTCAAGAGCTTGCGCAGCTGGTCTCCGACAAGCTCACGAGCTTCGTGAACCTCGCGGTTCGGAGTACCATGGTCCAGCACAATCACGGAGATGCTTTCGTTCTGCGGCACATCTGCTGTCAGCGCCGTCACTTTTTCATGAAGGATCTTCGCCACGCGATCGTCTGCTGGGTTCGCCATGTCCACAAGACAGCCACCAAGACGCAGCGACAATGGCAGTCTATTGCTCGAAGTTTCTGCGAGTTTGTTCCAGCACTTGGTGAGCACGTCCGGGAGGAACTCAGTGAGCGTGCTGCTGTTGCCGAAGAAGAGCGGGAGCACGATAACCTCCGTCGCGTGGTCCGGATACTGGTTCAAATAGTCGGTCAGCACCATTTCGAAAGACTTTGCGGCCATTCCGTGGAGCTCGGACGGGTCGATGCGGTTCGAGAAGCGGAAGCTGCACGGCACCACTGGCAGGCGCAGCGATCGGCTCAGCCGGAAGCTGATCTGGCGCAGATCCAGGTACGGCTCTGGTCGCAGCGACCCAATGTTCACAAGCACCACCAGTTTCTTCATACTGCTAAAAGTCTCAGCAGGCTTGAAAGAATTGAAGGTGCTGTCTACTAGCTGCTTGGCCTCTTCCGCACTACTGGCTTCTTCCTCGAGCAGCTGCGCCAAGAGCCCTTCGCGGTACGACGGGTAAATCAGCTTCACGCCCAGCTCGCGCTTGATGCGGTCGTTCTTGGTGATCTTGCTCTCGGCGTAGAACGTCTTCGCCATCGCGCTCATCGTGGCCTCAGCCTCTTCCCACGTCTGGCTCGGCACCATCGGCACGTTCAGTAATTCGCACGCGTACGCGGTGACTTGGTCGGCCGGCGCGGGTTCGTCATCGCAGACGTTGTAGATCGCGCCAGAGTTCGGCTTTGCAGCAGACGCCAGCAAGATATTGACAATGTCGTCCACGTGGATGCGGTTAAACATGCGGCCGGGGATGTGGATGCGCGTGGCCGTGCCGCTGCGCACCTTCGTAATCGTACCACGGCCCGGCCCGTAAATGCCAGCGATACGGAAGATGTGCACAGGCAACCCCGTCTCGAGCCACAAGTTCTCGGCGACGATGCGCATCTGGCTGCGCTTGACCGACGACTGCACCGGCGCGCTCTCGTCCACAGCGACGCCGTGGGTCTCGCCGTACACGCCGATCGTCGAGAGGTAGCCGAGCCACTGCAACGAGCTAGTGACGCTCGCGAGGAGCTGTTCGCGCAGCGCATACAGCACGGGGTCTTCCTGACCATCCGATCGCCCCGTTGGCACAGAGATGATGATGTGCGTCACGCCGGCGAGCGCCTGCTCGACGCTCACGTCGTTCGCGGGATCCCATTGCGCGCCGTCGAACACAAATACATTGCGCTTCGCGCTGCTTTCGTTGGCATTATCAGTCGCGTGGAAGACGTCCGGATGCTGCGTCGCCAACTGCAGCGCCGACTCCTGTGTGCGCGACGTGCCTGCGACTTCAAAGCCCTTCTTGCGGAACGCGAGCGCGGCGCGCGCAGCAGAGAAGCCCAAGCCGAAAACGAAGAGCTTCTTGCTAGCACCTCCAAGAGGAGCGACAGCAGGTAACGAAGATGTAGATGCCATAACGCGTGGGTCTAAGGGTGTAAATGCAGATAGAGAAGGAGAGCAAGCTGCTTCGTCGAGTGTCGCTCGTTCTTCTGCGTTCTTCCTGAAAATGTGTCATCGATTTTTGGTTGTGCATTTTGATCACAAATCACAGTCGACTCAGATCTGATTCTACCAGCTATTTGGTATTTACAGAAAAGAGCATCTTTTTAGCCAAAAATGGCACCACGATTTTCGTTTTTGTTTCAAAATTAGAAATCAATGACATCCATTTCTTGTTTTGCGTTTGATAAAATGACAGAACCAATTTCATGAAAATCGGTGTGACAACGTGGAAGTATGGCAGCAAGTCTGCATTTCAAGTCTACCATTTACTGTTGTGATGGAGGCTGTTTCATTGAGAAGAAGACGAAGGCGTGCACACTTTCGATGTCTTTCTTCTCTTCTCCTTGCTACTTTTTCTTCTTCTGAGAGTGGGGATGCAAATCAATTATAAATCTCACACACTCATCTGCTTTCATTCTGTGTCGATGGTTACCACATGCATGTCAAAAATCACGGATTCGCTGGGTCGTCCTGGGCCAGGCGTTTGGATGTTGGCTTGACCCCATCGACATATTCCTTGCACTCTGCTAACAACACTTCAGTAGCTGCTCACCCACATGCTCGCCATTCAGGAACGATAGCCCATTCATGCACTAGATGTCTCTGCTGATAGTGTTGGCACCCGGTCGCTCGAGGCGGTCGATGAGACGCATCAGGAGCGTCGTGTTCGCCTGCATGGACGCAACGAACGCCGAGCGCTCCTCCCGCTCGCTCTCGAAGCGCGCGCGGTCAAGCTCCAGGCGTCGCTCCGCGAGGTCGAGTTCACGCGCTTTCAGGCGGTTCCCAGAGACGTCGCGCTCGTCCAAGTGGTCGAAGTCCGCGCGAGGTGGTGCCTGGCGCTTGACGTCTGGAAGCGCCGCGCTTGGCTCAGCTCGAGGGTGCTTTACCCCAGAGAACATCGACGACGGCGATGGTGACGATGATGTCGTCGTCGACGAAATGATAGAAGAAGGGACACCTGCTGCTGCTGCTGCAGCGGCGGCAACTCCATTCGCCTGTTTCTTTACCTTCAACTTCTGGTCATGATGCTGCGAAAGCTGTATGCACATACACATCGACACACAAATGAGCGCTTGCAGCGAGTCATACAACAGCAACAGAGGACGCTACATCACCTGAAGACTGAGGTCCGTGAGCAGCTCCTCTCGTCGCACGTAGAGGTCCGGCGAGCCCTTGGCGCGCATGGACTTGAGCTCGTCCTTGACGAACGCCTCCATGAGCGAGTCGTAGCGGCGCTTGGACGCGCCGTGGTCCACGCGCGCGGCCTCGCTCTCGTCGCGCGAGCTGTTGATCGTCGCGGTGACACTGGCCGCGATCTGCTCCCACGTGTCGCGGATCTTGCCGTGCGGCGAGGCCCAGGGCTTGTGGCGCCCCACCTCCTGCAGCAGCACGATGTCGGTCTCGAGCGTGAAGCGCAGCGAGCGCTTGCGGTCGCTGTCCGGCGCGCCGCCGCCATTGCCGCTTCCTGGGACGCCTCGCATCTGTGTTGTTGTTGCTTTGCTAGCTGCTTGCTTTGCTTTTTCACGAAAGGGGGAGATTCAATTTTGTAAATTTTGAGCTTTTCGTTGGTTTTTGGGAATAGTGGTACACTGTACCAGCTGGTTGCGAGCTGAATTTCTTCCACGGTTTCTTCATTTTTCATGTCCCGTTTATGCAAATACTGGGTTGCAGTTTGTGAAGAGGCTTGTATTTGGGTGGTGAAAGAAAGAGGTTTCAGACAATTCCAAATTTCCCAACAACCCACCCTGTGCTCAAACTCACGCTGCACTCTCGCCCGCTTACTTTGGTCTTTTGTTGCAACAATCGCTGTGCATTTCTCGGAATACTGTTGGGAACCACAACTCTCAAAGCGCGCTTCCTCACTTCCAATCATTGCACGCGTCTGCGAAAAACAGGTGAAGACTCGAGCAATAATGAAAATGTGACAACTTTTCTTCAACATGCAACACCTTGCACAACAAAGCGGTTTGACAACCTCGTCTCCCTTGGTGCCGAGCTGCAAATGGAGCTAGCGTGGGTGCGAAGTATTTGATAGATGGTGGCTATGGATGCGATAGATGAATGCAAATGCATTGCTCGCGGCATTGCGTCCTGCCATCGCGAACACTCGCCACGAAAACGTTCTCGTGGGAGTTGTGTGTTTGAAGTGATTCGTAATTTCATCCATCAGATCAGATGGAGATCAAAATGACTCAGACTTCCATTTATCGCCAATCATATTTATTCCAAAGCATTTAGCGAATCCGAATCCTCTATTCCTCACCCACTATTTCCCTTTCCCTCCAATCAAAGCCCGTTAAACCACCAATCTGGTTGGGCAATCACGACGAGAGTGGTGGTTTCAAAACGTCAGTTTGACCATCACTCTGTGGAGCTCCTCCCTTTTTGATCTTCCCCTGTCACATTCGTTGTGTATCGCTTCTCCAGAGCCAAACAGAATCGCTTTAGCGCCGTACCGAATTCCGACCTCTCCCTCCCTCCACACACACACGCCCGCACACGCACATCAGCAACAACTAGCCACAATGAGTCCCAAGGAGAGTAACCCACTGCTGCCGACCACGGCGCTGCGGTCGTCGCCGCCAGCCTATGACGTTAACGCCACGGAGTCGGCGTCGTCGCTCAAAGCCTCCGCCGAGCCGCCGCACAAGCTGCTGGGCATCGCGTGCGTCGCCGCGTCCGCCGTGTGTTTCAGCCTCATGTCCACGTTCCTCAAGTACAATACGTTCTCCATGACGTCTATGGAGGCGATCTTCTGGCGCTCGCTCGTCGCGCTCGGGCTCAACTATGTGCGTGTGAAATTCGCTGCATTCCGGCTTGCGTGGGTGGATAGATGGATGCGTGGTTCTAATTTACGTGTGAATGGAATATCGCTGCTACTGTTGACATGGTAGTCGTTCATCGCGTACCACAATGAGAAGCTGTACGTGAAGCCCGAAGACCGCATGATGATGCTCTACCGAGTCATTGCGGGCTTCTCGTCGATCTCGTTCGCGTTCTACGCGGTCTCCCAGATGGTGCTCGCCGACGCGAGTGTGATCATTTTCACGAGTCCAGTCATCACGTTCTTCTTCGTACGTATCTTGTATCTCGATCTCTATTTAGCTTGCTGAGGTCGCATGATGACCCAAAGCTGACCTGTCTCCTTTGAATGATTTAATCAGGGTGCATGTTTCCTGGGTGAGAAGATCGACCTCCCGAGCTTTTTCTTCGCGGTTCTCTCGTTCGCGGGTCTCATCTGCGTCGTTCGCCCCGGTTTTATCTTTGGCTACGACCACGCGACGGCGGAAACCGACGGCTCGTGGATTGCGATTGGGTCTGCGCTGCTCGGTGCTGTTGGCCAAGCGTTCGTGTTCATCTCGGTGCGCAAGCTCCAGGGCATCAGCGCATTCGTGGTCGTGCACTACTTCATGCTCTTCAGCATCGTCATGTCGCTGCTCTGGATCGCGATCTTCCAGCGGGTACGTACACACGACCTTTGCGAAAGTAACCGTGCGGTTGGTATTGTACTGATTATCATTCTACGCTTCAATAGGAATTCGTGATCCCAGACACGTGGCCGCTCTGGATGTCGGTGATCGGCAGTGGTCTGTTCACGGGCATCGGACAGATGCTGCTCACCAAGGGCTTCCAGCTCGAGAAGGCCGGCATCGCCTCAGTCATGCGCTACCTGGACGTCGTGTGCGTGTTCATCTGGGACGCCGTGCTGCTGGGCGAACACATCAACCACTGGAGCGTGATCGGCGCGGTCATCATCTGCACGTGTGCCATGGTGATCGCGCTGCGCAAGTCCAAAGCCAAGTAAAAGTAGGCTCTTTCTGCCGACCTGCGCGTGGGCATTTAGGAATTGAAGAGAATTGCAGGCTTCGCTTCGCCTCACGCTTCGGCGTTGGTGTTTTTCATTCGTATTTTGTAATAGATATTCTGATCAATCCGCATGTCCATTTCGCCAGGACCAAGCATCACTTAGCGGTGATTTATTTGAATACTAGTGAGGAGCGAGCGTCTCCGATCACAATGATCAGTAATAAACCCCAGTTCACGTGATGATCGTACGTGTGGCTCGTCGCTCGCTTGCTCGTTCGGAGAGGTACAGAATTTGGTTGGGCACCACACTCCATGAGGAAATGCATGTGTGACACACAGGCGTGTTGAGTGTACACTGGTCGGTCTTCTTCGTGCTTCTGCAGGGCTGCAGCGATCGCCAGTGATCAGCCATCAGCTTTGATCGCCCGTAAAAGCGATCAATCAATCACGCGCTTGAGGTGAAGCCACTCCAGCGTCCACACAAACGCGAGCGAAACCGCGATTAGAGAGAGTATTGCGATAAGAGTACTGTGGACAGCTTGCAGACGCACTGGAGTGTGGATCCATCGCCTGTCGATTGATTAATGAGTGAGATGCAGAGAGCCAACTGGCGAGACCGACGATGTGAGTCAGTCCGTTGGCTCGCGTTTCGTCAGCATCAGCTCACGTCTCTTGATTGACGCTGCTCATTCGTTTGTCCGTCTGTGTCCCATCTTCAGCCCAAAGCCAGAGATGGTCCCACTCTCTCCACCTTGTTCCACATTCTTCGTCGTTCTTTTTCTTCTGTTCCTTCAGACTAGTCCCGCACTTCGACTCTACTCACCAACCGGCGGATGAGAAGTAAGTCTTATCGTGAGGCAAACAATCACTCAGGACGCGGCGTATTATGTCATAGAACGACGAGCTGGTGAAGTAAGCAATCATTCAGAAATCTCGTCACCAGCCCAGAGGACTCATCGGTGGCGAGCATTCCCGTTCACTTCCAAAAAGACGCAAGCCAAAGCGCCGCTGGCGACACCACCCAAAGAGTCTCTCCTCGAAGGGCTCACTTGCACCCGTCTGCACGTACAACGTACAGTATCCCGCACTATCGTACGTTGTTTGGCTGCATATCTTGTGGGGGACAGCGGTGGCGACAGCTTGAAAAGATCCACGCTCTCTCTTCCGCTGGTGTGCTTCTTCTTTCTGCAGAAAGCTGAGAAGGTGAGCTGCTCTGCTCTGTATCAGCAGCGCTGTTACAGCAGCCAACAGACCAGGGAGCTAGGTACACTATTGCTGTATCTTGTGAATTTTCTGCTCCGCCAGCCAAGTCCCATTGCCCAGCCCCTCGTCGAGCTCGGCTCAGCACACTCCCCACCGCATAACACGATTCTCCTTCAAGCCGCCAAGCTCCAAGGTCCACTGCCACCACCGCCGCTACTGCCAACGATGACTGCAAGCGCTGCGTCGTCATCGCCCTCCTCCAGCGGAGAAGAGCTACCGTTGATGGTCGTGATGCCGCCGAATCTTATTCTCGGAGCCAGCGACTCGTGCGAGCGTGTCTCGCTGCTGCCGCTCAAGGCAACTTCTACTTCTACACAAGAAGCACCAGCAGGCTCGCTGTACGCGTGCAGAGGACTCATCTACGTCGCGATCTCCGCCGTGTGCTTCAGTCTCGTATCCACGTGCGCCAAGTACGCCACGTACTCGATCTCGTCCATGGAGTTCATTCTCTGGCGCTCGATCATCGCACTCGGTCTCAATTACGTAAGTGAACTACTCGACTATTGGATGGATGGGAGTCATGACTGACCAGGGTATCTGACAACCCTATGAATGAATGAACAGGTTGGCATGCGGTACTACGGAGAGAGCTTGACGATCCGCCCCAAGCAGCGCCGCAACCTGCTAGTACAGTGCCTCTTCGGCTTCGCGTCGGTCGCGTTCGGCTTCTACGCGATGTCCCAGATGGTTCTGGCCGACGCGAGCGTCATCATCTTTACAAGCCCTGCCGTGACGTTTATCTTTGTGAGTATATATCTATCCATTTCTGTTGTGCGTGTCCTGTTTCGCATTAATGGCTAACATTACCCTCTCTCACTCGCTACTGTGAATCATGTATCAGGGAGCTTGCTTACTCAAGGAGAAAGTGGACCCTACGAGCTTTGCGTGTGCGCTGGTCGCCTGCCTTGGGCTCGTGTTCGTGCTGCGACCGACGTTCCTCTTTGGCGATAACTCGACGGCGTCAGCCAGCGGTAGCATGGCGGTGCCAATCGGCTGTGCGATGGCGGCTGCGATCTGCCAAGCGCTACTCTACACGTCTGTGCGTCGACTGCAGGGCATCCATTTTCTTACGATCGTACACTACTTCATGGTGTTCAGCATCATTGTGGCGACTCTGTGGATCGTGCTTGTCCAAGGGGTACGTTATTGGTTATATCGATACTACTCGACAATGGTACAGTATTGATCACCACTGACGCAAATGAACCATTGCTATATTTTCCCCGATGGATTATGAGTACAGCAATTCCATGAGCTCTCGTTTGGAGTCTGCATGGTGCTGTTCGCAGCCGGTGCGTGGACGTTCCTGGGCCAGATCTCGCTCACGAAGGGTTTCCAGCTTGAGAAGGCGGGTATTGCGGCCGTGATGCGCTACTTGGACGTCGTGTGCGTGTTTATCTGGGACATCCTGCTGCTCCACGAGCGTGTGAGCACCATGACAATGCTCGGCGCTGTGATCATCTGCTCCTGCGCCGGTGTCATTGCAATGCGCAAAGCGAATGAGAAGTAGCGAGATAGAGTAAAACTGTGTGTGTGTGAGAAGTACATTGTACTTGCTTGTCGAATTTGTTAACATACTGTCAATCTTGGTCAAGTTTAGTTGGCCATTTTCATCTTTTGCAGCGCGATCACGATGGCACACGTGCAGATGATCGCCGCGCCGACGATGCTCCAGTGATTGATGCGCTCGCGGAGTAGCACGGCGTCCCAGATGAACACGCACACGACGTCCAGGTAGCGCATGACCGAGGCGATGCCGGCCTTCTCGAGCTGGAAGCCCTTGGTGAGGAACATCTGTCCGAAGAACGTGAATACGCCGCTGCCGATGACGCCACACCACACAGGTAGTGTGTCCGGGATCATGAATTTCTGGTATGGTAGAAATGGCAAAGTTCATAGATCAGTTAGCGACAGAAACTTACCACCGATTTCCAAGCATAAGCATATGTCACTCACCCGTTGGAAGATGCCAATGTAGAGAAGCGACGAGATGGTGCTGAAGAGCATGAAGTAGTGCAGGATCACCGACACGTTGATGTGCTTGAGCTTGCGCACCAGGACGTAGACAAACGCCTGACCGACTGCTCCGAGGATTCCCGAGCAGACCGCGAGGAAGGACCCATCGGTGCTTGCGGTCGCGTGGTCGCTGCCGAAAAGGAATTCGGGACGCACGACACAGATGAGACCGCCGAACGAGATGAGCGCGCAGAGCAGACTCACGGGATCGATGCGTTCATGGAGCATGCAGGCGCCCAAGAAGAATGTGATTACTGGGCTCGTGAAGATGATCACGCTCGCGTCGGCAAGCACCATCTGTGAGATCGCGTAAAACTGGAACGCGATGGAGCAAAAACCGGCGATCACACGGTAGAACATCACGAGACGGTCTTCTGGCCGCAGCTTCACACTTTGTCTAGAGTACAGGATCACTCCCTACACAGCATACAAAGCACCGCACAAGCCACAAACAAATGCTCAGTTAGTACATATGCTCATAGCAGACTTTAGACTATGAATCACAGCTAGTAGACATTGGGGTCTCCGACTTGTACTCACGTAATTCAGCACGCCTGCAACTGAGGACCGCCAGAAGACTGCCTCCATCGACGTCATCACGTGCGTGTCGTACTTGACGAATGTCGACATGACGCTGAAGCACACCGCCGACGCTGCGACGCACGCCATTCCAAGCAGAACGTGAGGCCGCGAGTCCTCGTTTCTAATATTCTTCACCGCATCTGGAGCTTGCTTCCCAGGCACCAGCGAGGGCTGCCCCACATCGGCGGTGGTGACAGGCAGCAGGAGCGGCGTATCTTCTTTCTTCGGACTCATTGTGGAGAGAGGGCTTGTGTGGTGCTGGTGCTGGATGCTTGTGCTGGGCGAGGCCAATTGGTAAGTGAGCTCTGGCTTTGGTTTGGTTTTTGTTTAGCTCCTAGATGCAAGTGGCATTGGCAAGGAATGGAGACCAGAGAGTGATGGTTGTTTCAAGCCACTTCAAGTGTTACGACCACCACTCTTGCTGAGCTGTTTGCTCAATCACCAGATCCATGCGATTGATTGGCCGAGAGCTCCTGCCATTCGAATACCTGATTCGCTGAAATAGAAGACACTGTGACAGGGAGTGGTTTCCCTTGGACAGATATTTTTGTCTCCGTTTCATTCGGTTGTCAAAGGGTGAATGCGCATTCACCTCTGGGAGGTACAGTATCAGAACAATAGGGCAGCAAACGAGTGTCTATTGGGCAGTCTTCGACTTTCGCAGCGCGATCACGATGGCACACGTGCAGATGATCGCCGCGCCGACGATGCTCCAGTGATTGATGCGCTCGCGGAGTAGCACGGCGTCCCAGATGAACACGCACACGACGTCCAGGTAGCGCATGACCGAGGCGATGCCGGCCTTCTCGAGCTGGAAGCCCTTGGTGAGGAACATCTGTCCGAAGAACGTGAATACGCCGCTGCCAATCACCGTGCCCCACAGGGTAATGTCGGATGGGATCACAAATGCCTATAGTTGGTGAAATAGCGAGATTTGTCAGCACTTCGAGCTTGTGGTAACAGACCGAACGAACACAGTCATTGCAGTACGTACTCGCTGCACAACGGCGATGTACAGAAGCGACAGTGCGATACTGAACAGCATGAAGTAATGCACGATCACAAGCACATTGACCTCGCGCAGCTTCCGGACTGTGATGAAGACAAACGTCTGGCCAATCGCCCCCAGCAGCGCCGATCCGATGGCGATCCACGAGCCGTCGATATCCGCAGTCGGGTGGTCGTACCCAAAGAGGAGCCCGGGTCGAACGACGCAAACGAGACCGGCGAATGACACGAGCGCGCACATGAGGCTGGGGATGTCGATTTTCTCGTGAAGCAGACACGCTCCCTGTGTACATTCAGATACGAGCAAGATACAGAATCAGTACGCCATATATTACCCGGCAATACAGCACAGCGAAGAGAGACGCGGACGTACAAAGAAGAACGTCATGACGGGACTCGTGAAGATGATCACACTCGCATCCGCGAGCACCATCTGAGAGACCGCGTAGAACGCAAACGAAATCGACGAGAAGCCCGCGATCGAGCGGTAGAGTACCATCATGCGTTCTTCGGGCTTCACATACAGATCCTGCCGGTTGTACAGTACCACGCCCTGAGTCATCACACACAGTACAACGCATAAGGTAAATCAGCATCACGAGCACTCTCGCCTCACTACAAACTCCCAAAAACATGAGCACGTACATAGTTCATGACGAACGCGACGAATGAGCGCCAGAAGACCGCCTCCATGGACGTCATCGAGTACGTGTTGTACTTGATGAGTGTGGACATGAGGCTGAAGCACACAGCGGACGCGGCGACGCACGCCATACCGAGCAGCGCATGCGGCTGCGCGTCTGGGGACGACCCGCCTGACGCCTTGGCGGAGGTTGGCAACAGTGCTTTGGTCTCAAGCACTCTCATGTTGCGGTCGTGCTTGTCCGAGGTCTCTCTGATGGGAGACAGGAGCGAGTGAGGTGCACGAATGATTAGCAAACCACGTCGTTATGATTGATGGCAGACTTCCATCGAAGCATTCAGTCAGAGTGATGATCTTCCGAGTCGATGACGATCACTCTGGCGATGTGTGCTTAACAGATCTCTGATTGGTGGAAAAGCACACCAGCATTTTGTTTGTTTTGGGTAAAAGTGAAAGCCAGTATTTTGGGTCACTGCATACATGACTGTACTGTAATCTTCAAAGAACATCGCCTCCTAAGCAGTACTGCAAAAATCAAAAGTCATCATCCTCAGAGAAAAAGGAGCCATTGAGAGCACGAGAACGGATTGAGCCTATCTGTCGTCTTGTCCCATCGAATGGCGATGCTGACTCATGCCCACGCTCGTCAATCAAATGCCACGAAGCCTTTATAATGCCTCTTCCTTCCCGCCCTGCTTTCCTCGTCACCAACCAACCACCACGCCTGTAAATTCACAAAAGGACCATAAAGTCGCGACGCAAAAATTGCAAGCAGTCTCTCAGCGATCCTGATATTCAGTGTGCATCAACAGGATAAATATGACAGAACTGCACCGATATCTTATTCCGATTCTATTGTACAACCCACTCGTTTCTGTAAATGGCTCATCAATCGCGGTGTATACGTCCGTCCACTTGACACGTGAGCAAGATATGAGCATCCGAAGGGTAAACAAATCCAAGTTTGCAGCGAGTCGAGTGCGCGATGGTCCTTCTTAGCAGATGGTTTCATGTGCTTCAGAGCTCTACCGCGACGACACCGATCTCCGAAAGTCCCGAAGTCTCCGAATACTGAAGTCAACAACAATCACAATAATAGGAGGCAGCGTGCAATTGTCTGTTAATAGGAACACAGTGCATGATCAATGCTTCTTCGCACATGTGAGTTCGCAAAAGACAGAGGGCGAACTGGGCGTTGGTGTCTACCGCAATAACTACAGTTTACAGCGTTGACGCGCTTGTGTTTGCATGATTATGTTCCCTGAGTGTCATAATTGAGTTGACAACCAATCGTCGTGCTTTTCAAAGCTCTGGCGCGGTGCTTCGGCATCAGCTGGATGGATGGCTCCACCTCACAAGCAGACAACCTACCACAGCGAATGAGTCCGATTGGTCCACGGCGACGAGCGTACATGGTGATGCTGTAGATCTTATAGGGTCCGCATCGAAACGCATCCTCGAAGCGAATCTTGAGTAAGTTATGCGAACACGCACTTTGTTAGCAGTAAGCGGACATCAAATGCGTTGGATTCGGAGTGAGTTTCAACTCACGCTCCCACTGATGGCTCAGCAAAAAATACGAAAAGTGCGGTTATTATACAGAGCAGCAAGTTTGATAGCAAACGTAGGCACTGCTTTGTCCTCAAATCCAAAGAGGGGTTCTGTTGAACCACCTGGTTTCGCTGTTTGCTCACGTGTCGCTCGTTGTACTGTATCTCCTCAAGTGGCATCTCAAATGCTGAGCCAAATCTCAGGATTGTGCCAGCACCTTTACGCGATCCAGGAGAGGCGACGTGTCGGACCGCCAACCATTCTGGGATTCCAAATGAGCAGAAGGTTCGCCATGTCGTCTCTCACAGAATCGACAATAGTGGCTGACGCGCACGATGGTGCTCGCTGATGGGTGCTGATCCTTTAGCGTCGCGTTGTCCTGCATGCGCCAACAGCACGAGCGCGGTCTGCTTCGAAGCGTCTTGGTTATCTGACGACCCGCGGACAGGGACTCACTTCACTTCACTCATTCTCCATTTTGCAGCGCGCAGCGCAACTCCGCAGCTCCACCCCAATCAACCACCACCACCACATTTCATTCACCATGGCCCCAATGCCGCCGTTCTCAACCGACCATTTCGATGCTCGACAGGAAGCTGTAACCGCCACTGCCACGGGCCAGACAGTGTTGGTCACTGGCGCCGCGGGCTTCATCGGCTTCCACACGTGCGTGGCGCTGCTCGAGCGCGGCGACAACGTCGTGATCATCGACGAAGTGAACGACTACTACGACGTCAAGATCAAGCAGTCCAACCTCGCGTTCCTCACGGCCACGTACTCGAGCGAGCGCGTGCACATCTACATCGGCGACCTCTGCGATGAGTCGCTCGTGCGCCGCGCGATCAAGGAGACCAAACCGACGGCCATGATCCACCTGGCGGCGCGCGCCGGCGTGCGGCCGAGCATCGACAACCCGCTGCTCTACATCCACTCGAACGTGCACGCGACCACGGTGCTGCTCGAAGCCTGCCGCCAGTTCGGCATCAACCGCTTCGTGTACGCGTCGAGCAGCTCGGTATACGGCGGCAGCTCCAAGGAGTTTTTCAGTGAAGAGGACGTCGTGGACTTCCCCGTGAGCCCGTACGCAGCGACGAAGAAGACGTGCGAGCTGCTCGCGCACACGTATCATCACCTGTACAAGATCGAGTGCATGGGGCTGCGATTCTTCACGGTCTACGGACCTCGCGGACGTCCAGACATGGCGCCGTTCAAGTTCATGGACCGCATCGCCAAGGACATTGCGATTGAGCAGTACGGCGATGGCAGCTCCTCGCGCGACTACACGTACATCGACGACATCGTGCAGGGCGTGCTCTTGAGCCTCGACAAGGGCCGGGGCTGCGAGGTGTTCAACTTGGGCAACGGCTCACCCGTGCTGCTCACAGACTTCATCGCCACGATTGAATCTCTGGTGGGCAAGCGCGCTACTATCAAGTTACTGCCAGACCAGCCAGGTGACGTGCCTCGTACATGTGCGGACGTGTCCAAGGCGAACCGATTGCTCGGCTACCAGCCCACGACGCCGCTGGCAGTGGGTCTCGCGAAGACCTGGGCGTGGTACTCAGAATTCTACGGTCAGAGCAACTAGAGTTGCTGCGGAAGCGAGCTGCTTGTTGGCTTTTTGTGTGATGTTTGTATACTCATCTTCCCCCGTTCCTGGCTGCAATCGACTTAGATAGAGGCAACCCAGCGAAGGTTTTGGTTCTTTTTGCTTGTTAAGAATGTGTTTAGAAGACAATTTCCAAAATGAAAATTGAATGATCTTGTATTATGCCTTTCACAATTTCTGTAATTTTTAGGCTTAAAACGCGCGATTTGTGAACACAAATAGTGATACAAATTGCGCTCGGTATATTTTTACGTGCCACCACCTGCTAATTATGACCACGAATAATCAAAGTGAAACAATAGACCACTGGAGCATATAGTCAGTTTTATTCGTGTTATTTGTCAATAAATTAGA
>JALBZZ010000208.1:0-47802 GCA_038051095.1 Globisporangium irregulare
ACAAAGTGTGATGTATTGATCAGAGGTTTGCTTTTGTGTGCGATATCGCAATGTCAAAAGAGCCTCGCCCCTTGACCACGTTCCATCCAAGTCTAGAACTACATGCCTCCCAGTTTTCTATTGACCCACGTCATCACACGGTGTTCGATGATCCACGTTCCTTCTTTTTAAATCGTACCACGTTTACTTCGATTGGGCAGCCAAAGCGTCGCGATGCGGTGTCTGGTCATCCCGAGTTTCTATGACGAAATTAGTTGGTATTGCGCTCACTGTGTCTGTCACAACTGTACACCAGACGCCTGTGTTGTAAATTCTTATCATAGTACATGTGCTTCACGACAACAATACAGCAACGTTCACGAGCAGAGGCGTTCATAGTCAACTGAGCATCTTCAGGCGAACAGAAAGACGCTGATGGTAGGCACTCGATTTCCCACGCCGGACTGATTGGTCCAAGAGGGGCTATCTAGCTGGCAGCAGGATGGCTGTCACCTTCAGTAGGGCCAAACCAACGGATGGACTTGCGTAGGTCGGGGAAGACGAAGCGCTTTGTGTGTGAGCAGACTCGAACATGGCAGTTGACGGCACCATTGAGATGTCTGGAATGCAGTACGACTGGAAGCGAAGCGGAGTTTTGACATGTGCATGATAAAAAGAGTCTTGCACGCCTCTAGTTATGGATGCTTACACGAGAGGTGCAGTTTCAAGGATAATTGGATCCTGGTAGACAACATGCAGATACTTTACAAATTTCATCATTAAGCATCTCGCGCAACCTTGCGTGCCCATGTGTGGATTTGGGTGATGTAACTTTCGACATGCGATTTCTCTTTATATGTTTCTCTCCTTCAATTCAATCTTCTAAACGGTTGCTTAACACAATTTCATTGTAGTCGACCATGAAGTGTCACAATTCACCACTAACTTCGCACATATGTACTAACTCAAAAACAATATGTGCATTTACTATAAAATTCCTCATTTGCACGATTACTGGAGTATAAGGATTTACAGTCACTTACAGAACGAGTAGCTTTTAGTGCAATTTGACGATTAATGTAATGTGTGCAGGATTTATTGCAATGAGTACGATTGGTTACTGTACTTTTAGGTACACTGTACTACTCTGTCTGCTACCTTCATTGTGCGCATTCCTCCACGGGTGTTGTTGTTATCATCTCCCCAACAGAAAGCTTTGGAGACAGAGTGAGGTCAAGCCAAAGTGGCTTCACAAATGTCCCCCCCACACAAAGACACCACGCCACCATGGAGTTCATTTGGCTGAAGCGCAATCCATGAATCTGGATCCGGTTGCTTGGGTCTTGCCGCATTTGTGGCTTTTCCCACACTCACCCGCGTGTCCTTTGTGGCAAAGGCTCACCAGAAAAAAATTTCGGCCAAGAAATCGACCAGCAGTGATTGACTATCTCAACATTAATAATAGTACACGAGCTGGAAAATCAAGCGACGCTTTTGAAAAGGCGGCAGTTTGCAGAAAATTTTCTTCCTGTTGCCTTTGAGGGCGGAACGCACCGGGAGGGCTTTCGAAGCTTTCGAAGATTCGCCGAACTGAAAAAAAGCGCTTGCTTCCAACTAACTGTCAACACTGCTGGTCTCCTCTGGCGTCCGTTACGCTTTACCTGTCCTTCGCACGCCTGGTTGGGCTGGAATTCATGAATTGTGTGGTGTGATGTTGGACTGCTGAGAATGAGACAGAACCATTCGCAACCACGAGAGAAAAGGAGTGTCTCGCTCAATCAATTCTCTCATATACGTTTCACATTGCAGTATTTTTAATTGGACTCCGGATCAATAACCAAAAACACACCGTAAAATGGAATGGAATTTTTTTTGCATCAACCCACAAAACAATAAACAGGAGCGCTTCTATAAATAGTAGGAAAACACGACGATGTGATGAGATTCGACTTTCAAAATGGAAAGAAAAATCTTAGGACGAAGGTCATCATCTTGAAAAGGCATGGAGACGTTCGGCAGCTTTTACGCTGGACGCTTTCGGCGTCATTACGCTCGACGGACCCATGAAGCATGTTGACAGCTGGTTGTGAATGGAAAAAATCCTGTGTGCATCTGATGATTTTGGATGACTGCTTGCCTCCACACAAAAGCCTTCTCAAAATGATTTCCACTATGTGAAGGCTCGAGGGCTCATCTTGCTGGTTTACGCTGTTTTTTTCTCGCGTCCGCTGATTCGCTGGGTTGCGTCCGTTGGATAAATCATTGGTGAATAAACATCCTGTAATGAAATACATCACCATGTCCGATCAAAAATAATAAGTTTTATACTGAGCCTTTCAAGTATTGTTTCTCTCGTAAACAATACTACCAATATTCACCTGATCAGTCTAAAATGCTTTTCAAATAGCAGTCAGCATAGATATACTTTATTAATTAATTCTTGTATTATTTGTTTTATATTAAAATATAGAGGTTGAGCTCTTTAATTCCACCTTCTGCATGTATATCATACAACACACCATGGGTTTCTAATACTTCTTGTGCATTTCTTCCGTCGGTTTCACTTTTTTTGCGGTTCTTTCTGCGAAAAGCTCCTTTTGCAAGCTTCCACTTTTTCTTTCCTGATGGCATTTTAGCATTTAAATGAGGTTGAAGCTGTTGCGATAGCAGCTCATGTCTATGAGGAGGAGCGAGCGCATTAGATCATTTGCGCTCCCGAGAACAAAACAAGCAATAGCAATAGCCATAGCGATCGAGTAACAGAGCGCCCCAGAAGAACACCAGAGCACATAGGACTGACACCAGCATGCAGCAGTATGAAGTGCTGTCGACCATCGCAGCGGCGCTCTACGGGCGTGTGGACTGTTGCCGGCACCGCGAGTCTGGGGAGATCGTGGCTGTCAAGCGCATGGAACTCAGCTTCGCCGGTCGCAAATGCGCCAAGGAGACGAACCGCGCTGTGCAAGAGGACGTGTTCGCCGAGCTCTCGACGAACCTGAAGGTGCAGGCGCTGGGCGGCCACCCGTTCGTGCTGCCCATGAAGGACTGCTTCATGGAGCAGCAGGTCGTCCAGCTTGTGCTGGCGCACTGCGCGCACGGCGAGCTGCTCGGCGTCATCAACACGAACCGCGCTGCACTCTCGACAGCCCATTTGCTGCGCTACTTCAAGCAGGTGCTGCTCGCGATGGAGTTCCTGCACGCGAACGGCATCGCGCACCGCGATGTGTCGCTCGAGAACGTGCTCGTGGATGAGCGCGATTGCTGCCAGGTGTGCGACTTTGGCTTGGCGACGTCCGCCGCGGCGATGAAGGCGTCGCCCGTGGGTAAAATGCACTACATGGCGCCGGAAGCCTTGGCTACGGGAGACAACAGCAACGCGTGGTACAACCCAATTGCCGCGGACACCTGGTCGCTTGGCGTGATGCTCTTCTCGATGCTCGCGGGTCGATACCCGTTCCGCGAACCGCAGCGACGAGACGACCACTTCCGTCTGCTCGAGGACTTTGGGATCGCGTACCTGCTGGAGAAGTTAGACGTCGACACGCAAAGCAACCCGGCGGTCGCCGATCTGCTGGCGCAGTTCTTTGTAGTCGACCCAGTAAAGCGTCCGTCCGTGGCGACGATCTTGCAGCACAGCGCGCTCGTGGATATTGACTGCGAGAGTGTGTCTACTTTTTTCGACAGCACCAGTACCAGCATCAACAGCTGCTGCTGCGACAACCAGTGCGAGCACGAAGATAACACTCCAGTGGAGAGTGTGACAGTCGTCTCCCAAACGCCAAAGACAAACCAAATGCCAACCTACCAGGTGACACCCACAGCCATGCCATTGCAGCCCGAGTCGTCATCTCCCACGCCATTGACAAAGAAGTCGTCGTCTTCGCGCGCGATCATCACGCCGCTGGTGTCGACCATCCACCCGACAGTGAAGGCGCCAAAGGAGTTGGAGGTGCTCCAGGCAGAGCTGCCAGAAAGCCAACCGAGAGCCACCAGCAGCAGACGCGAGCTCATCAGCCGCACGATCCACAAAATCTTTCGAAAGAAGCGAGACAGTGACGTCGCGCAGTAGAGAAGAGAGCGCGTGTCCATATTTATTCAAGAATCTATCAAAGCAAATACAGTAAATTAGTACCATCAAAGGAGGCAGAGAGACTAAGCGCCACCTTGGTGTTGCGAACGAAGCATTTGAACCCGAAGCTATCCCGCTACAATAAGCGTAAACGTATGGATGACCAGGTTTCCATGGCAAAGCAGTGTAGAAAATAGTGTCGCAGTTTACCCAGTCAATGATGATGATGATGATGATGATGATGATAACATTGGTGGCGTTCGTCCATTATGGCAATGAACATGCATCCCTGTTTACGCGTTTACGCCACTGGCTGCTGCTCTGGCGCGACTTCAATGGACGAACTGATCGCAGCCCAGAGATCCTCAGCCTTGTCTTCGTTCTCAGCACGCACTTTCTCCAGCGATGTCTGGAGCCTCGATGTCCATCGAGCTAGAGACGGCAGGATACGAGCAGTTTGCTGATGCTGTTTCTTTGACTTGCACTTCTCCCTCTTGCTCTTGATCCCATTCAGTAGGAATAGCAGCTGGCAGGACTGGTAGAACACGACGCGCTCAAAGTACTTGGCGTCATCCAGCGCTTCAACGAGGTCGTCCACACAGCCCTCCACGAACTCGGCCGCAGCACCATCTTCAGCGATGTTTTCATTCTCGAATGCAAACCCCACGCATTCAGCGTTGAGTAGGGATATGAGCGAGAACAGGTTTCGCCAACGACACAGCAGCTGTTGGTGTGGAGAAAGCTTGTCATCGTCGTCATATTTGACGCCATTTTTCTTCCCACGACGACGCTTCGTTGCAAGGTTCGTCATGTTCTCATCGTGCATAATGTTGCGGAACTCCAGCAGCAGCCGCGTCACCCACTGCGACAATGCCGCAAGCGCCTCGGGTGGCGTGAAAAATGCAGACGGCTGCAGAGCCTTTAGCTCCTCCTTGCCTCTGAAGCTCTTCGCAGATTTCTCCATCAAAGCCGACGCCTTTTCCGACACGTTCGCGCTCTCCGCCATCAGGGTGAACTTGGCAAACACTTCCAGCAGACGCATGACGCGGAACGAGTTTGCCTTGTAGAGCTCGAGGAACTGCGTCGCGTCCATTTCAAGAACTGGAGCCACACATCTCTGCAGCGCCATGAAAAGCTGGTCCAGCAGCTGCTTTGGACAGCGCACGACAGGGGACTGGACGATGTACTCCGCAGCGCCAAGCACAACGATCGGATTGAGCTTGAATACCGACAACCCTTCGTCCTTCTTCATCTTCTTCTTCTTGTTCTCGTCGTTCTTCACGATGTAAGCATTTTCTTTCCACTGTTGGAGGAACCGGACGAGTTTGGACACCAGGAACGGGAGCTGATCCCATTTGGAAAGACAGTTGATCATCGACTCGAGCAGTCTCTTGCTCGAGCTCTCATCCATGGTCATCAAATTCTCGACCAATCGCTCCAACAGTGAGCCTTCACTTAGTTCACCCAGGTAGCCCACGATTTTCCACACGGAACTCAAAGCCTCTTGGTCAAGCGGACGATCTTCGCTGTACGCCAGCAAGAGAGCCTCAATCGACTGCACGGGTAGCTGCTCGGCAACGAAGGATTTACACTCGGCGTAGCGAGGATCGGTCATCACCTTCTCGTGCACGCTGCTGAGTAGACTGCTGATCACCTCCAAGACAACGATCTGCCCAACGACGCTGAACCCCTCTTCATCGTCCTCATCGTCGTCTTCGTCCTCTTTTTCTTCGGGGTCTTTCAGTCTACGCGAAATAAAGTTCAACGAGCAACGCAAGAGTAGTGCAGAGAGCTTGCACACCGATCCGACCGACGCGTGCTCGGCGACACTCCCATAAAAAACCATCGCAGCCTCTGGATTCTTTTTCACAAGCGCGAGGCAGCGTGCGACCTGGGACGATCCACCCACACTTTGCGGGAAATACGAGTTCAAGAACAGCGACACAAGCTGCTTTCGAACAATCGGGCACTCTTTGTCAAGCACCAGACGCTCCAGCAAGTCGTCCACCGGCACAACGTCGTAAAAATGCAGGTTTCGGATGCTCTTGATGCGCACCAGAAGCGCAGCAAACTCGGCACGAACACGCTCATTGCGGTCGTTCATCAGCGGCGCAAGCTACATACAAGCATATACCGTTGGTTAGTGCCCAAGCCGCTATGACATGAAACAACGTCACAAACATGTACCATTGGAAGAAGCGGCTTCAGAATCGAGTGCGAGTTGTGGTTGTCCAAGATAAACTGCACGCCTTCAAAGACCGCAGCACGAACACTACTCGACGATGCATCATTCACGAGGTCGACAATCAGCTTGGAGATGAAGCACCGAATCGTTTCTGCTGGCAGCAACTCCCAGTACACCGATAAGACCTTGGAAACGCCCTGGATCGCAGCAATGCGCACCGCTGGATGCGAATCCCCAAGCAGCTCTTCAAACGCGTCGAACTGCTTCTGTAAAGTCAAATCCATCTGCTCGTTGTTGAACTGTGGGTCTCGCAACGGAAAGTTGTCAAAGAGCAGGACTGCTGCTTGGCGACGCACAGAGTCATTCGCAGCTTTCACGCCTCGCCACAGGATCGGACTGCAAATTCGGAACAGCATTTCGTCGACACCAGTGTGGCGTTTGTTTTCAAAGAAGATCTGCAGAACGCTTCTTGTTGCCGTAAAGAGCGAAATGCTGCTGGCGTGCACTGCATCATGGATGTATCGCTGGATGCAGTCTTCCTCAATTTTCTCTCTCGCCGCACCTGTGCTTCCAACCCAAGCCTAGCACATACACCCACAAAATACAATATCAGCCAAGACGTACAAGACTTATGGACAAATTGCATGCGCCTTTCCACCTTGAAGTAGATGCTGCCGTATTTTTTCAAAATCGAGCGTCGTTGGTTTGGGATTTGGTTGCGGATCGTCTGGTTGATGTCACTAACAAACGGCAAGTGAAGCTCAAACAAAAAGCTCAGGAATGGAATCGCATCTGGAGATCGGAACAGGTTCGGCTGGATGTAGCAGCGCAGCAGGATGTCACGCAAAAGCCTGCAAGATGTATCATGACACGACAAAACGGACAGGTTTGATGAGTGTTGGAATGGTCCCACTTCTCACCAGCTATCACACCCGCACTAGTATAAACAATTGCAGTGCCGTACCCACTACTTTCGTCCTCGAAATCAAGCAGCTCCAGCGCATCTTTAATCGCAAAGAGCCGTCTCACAGGGTGCTTCCTCGAGTTAAACGAACCGGACGCAGGACACTCGTACGAGCGCACGATCAGGTACGGCAGCAACTGGGTCACGAGACTGTGCGCCATGCCGTGAAAGTTCTTCTTCCAGCAGCTTTCGCAGAGCATCGCGATCGAGTCCTGCACGCACAGTACTTTATCCGGGTCTCCTCGCAGACGTAACAGCTGACCATGCAGATTCTGCGCGATCGCGAACACACGCGCAGGGCTGATCGCGGCATCCTTCGTGTCCACGAGGATCGTGGCGAACTGCGCAATCGCATCGAGCGTGTCAAGGTGATCCTCTTCGGTGTCCACAGTGCTGGTGATCCTGATCGCCTCCGGGTAGAGCTTGTCAAGCGTCTCAGCGGGCAGCTCGCGCACTTGCTCCTCGAGGTCGTTGTCGTCCTGCGGCGCCGTGTTTGTATCGTTACTCTTCTTCTTGGCGTTGCCCTTGCGCATCTGTAGCTGGCGCAGCTCCAGCAGTCTGCGCAGCGGCAGCACGTCGCCGTCCGCGAATGCGTCGATTGCCTCGGCCACCGTCGCTACCATCCCTGCTTCCTGTTTGCTCTGTCGTCTTGCTCGTGCTGCTACTGGTTTGGTGGAAATGATCATGACGAGATGGCGCGCTGCTCTCAAATTCAAACCACGACCATCACTCTCGTCTATTTTGGCTGCATGGCAGTAAACCAAGGCTGCCTTTCCAATCTTTCCAGTCAAAATCGCTTTTCTGAGCTTTACTTGACTGACCAAGTTGGTCTCAAACGTCTGCTGAAAAGGACTAACCGATCGCTGTCATTCTGTTGCGAAAGCAGCCAGTAAGTCCGTAAGTGCAGGCTTACAACCTTGTTTCACGAACATTTCATCCTCATTGGTTAATATCTTGTATCGATCCTTTCTAATTGGCTTGAATATAAATCTCGTACATATTATTGGCTAAAAAGCGCAAAGATGGCTCGATTCGAGATCCGAGGAAGCTTTACACCACACAATCAGCCCCCGAGCCAAAAAGCCAAAGTCGCCCCTTTGCGAGCAAAGCAAGCCGAGCCAAGCGCAGGTTGATCCATCCAGGAAGCATCAGGAGCACATTCACAGGAACAGCAGCAACAGCATGGCGGATCTGGTAGTCGACGGCACGCGTACGTCGGGCAAGGACGTCCGCGAGCAGAACGTGACGGCCGCGGTGGCCATCGCCAACATCGTCAAGAGCTCGCTCGGCCCCGTCGGGCTCGACAAGATGCTCGTCGACGACATCGGCGACGTCACCATCACGAACGACGGCGCCACGATCTTGAAGCAGCTCGAGGTGGAGCACCCGGCGGGCAAGGTGCTCGTCGAGCTCGCAGGGCTGCAGGACCAGGAGGTCGGCGACGGTACCACGTCCGTCGTCATCATCGCCGCCGAACTCTTGAAGGTGCGTTTGGACCAAAGATCTCAAAGATCTTACAGGTATATATATTACGTCTCTTTGTACGATACAAAACTAATCATGATGCGGGTGCATTGTACTATGCTGTTGCTGTCCTATCACTATAGAGAGCGAACGAGCTAGTAAAGAACAAGATCCACCCGACGTCGATCATCGCCGGGTACCGTCTCGCGATGCGTGAGGCCGTCAAGTACATCAAGGAGAACCTGAGCGTGCCGGTGGACTCGATCGGCCGCGAGAGCCTGATCAACGCGGCGAAGACGAGTATGTCGTCGAAGATCATCGGTCCAGAGAGCGAGTTCTTCGCGAAGCTGGTGGTGGACGCCGTGACGTCTGTCAAGGTCGTGGAGGAAGGTGCGAAGGGCAAGTCGAAGGCACGCTACCCTGTGAGCTCGATCAACATCCTCAAGTCCCACGGCAAGAGCGCGTTGGAGACCATGCTTGTGGACGGCTTTGCGCTCAACTGCACGAAGGCGTCGCAGCAGATGCCAAACTACATCAAGAACGCCAAGATCGCGCTGCTGGACTTTGACCTGCAGCGCCACCGTATGCAGATGGGCGTGTCGGTGATCGTGAACGACCCGAAGGAGCTCGAGCACATCCGTCAGCGCGAGATCGACATCACGAAGGAGAAGATCCAGAAGATCATCGACGCCGGTGCGAATGTGATCCTGACCACGAAGGGCATCGACGACCTGTGCTTGAAGTACTTTGTCGAGTCGGGCTGCATGGGCGTGCGTCGATGCAAGAAGGAAGACTTGCGCCGCATCGCGAAGGCCACGGGTGGTCAAGTGGTGCTCACGCTCGCGGACCTCGAGGGCGAAGAGACGTTCGACCCTGCCACGTTGGGCGAAGCCGACGAAGTCGCGGAAGAGCGCGTGGGCGACGGCGAGCTGATCTTCATCCGCGGATGCAAGACCCGCCGCTCCACCACGGTGGTGCTGCGTGGTGCGAACGAGAACATGCTCGACGAGATGGACCGCTCGATCCATGACTCGCTCATGGTCGTGAAGCGCATGCTCGAGAGCAACCAGCTTGTCGCCGGTGGTGGTGCGGTCGAGGCCGCGCTGTCGATCTACCTGGAGAACTTTGCCACAACGCTCGGCTCGCGCGAGCAGCTCGCGATCGCGGAGTTCGCTGACGCACTGCTCGTGATCCCCAAGACGCTGGCGGTGAACGCCGCGAAGGACGCGTCCGAGCTCGTTGCGCGCCTCCGCGCGTTCCACAACACATCGCAGAGCGACACGACGAAGCGCGAGCTGCGCTTCTCGGGCCTAGACTTGTTGGAAGGCACGGTGCGTGACAACCTGGCGGCCGGCGTGGTCGAGCCAGCGATCAGCAAGGTCAAGAGTCTGCGTTTCGCCACGGAGGCGGCGATCACCATTTTACGAATCGACGACATGATCAAGCTCAATCCAAAGGAACAGCAGGAACAGTAAGCACCATCAGGCAGGCAACACACAGGCAACACGCAGCTTTAGCCAGCCATCAGCCAGGTGCGGAACTGAAGTTTAGTAGTCTTTTTTTTAGGGTGAGCAGATCCCGAAAAATGTAGCTTTTCTATATCTTCTCGTATCTCATATAGCATTTTCCCTTTTTTTCTATCATCATGGTGTCATTCATTACGCGTCGCCCTCCATCGTCGCTTCTGCTTCTGCCGCCGCGGCCTCGGCCTCATCGCGCTGCTGCTTGAGATCGACAGCTGCGAGCCGCTCGTCCTCCGTGATGACGATGCCGTCGAGCTTCTTGAGCGTTGGCAGCTGCAGGATCAGCAGCAGGCGGTAGTTCTCCGTGTCGACCACGGGGTTCCCCGAGAGCTCCAGCTCGCTCAGATTGCTCAGCAGCGAGAGCTTCTCCAGCGCCTCCAGGGTCTCGATCTGTCGTGTAGGGGAGAAAATGATTGACGAGGTGAGAAAACGGGTTATGTTGAGTGTTTGGAATATTGAAAGCAGACGCTCACGTTGTTTTGCTGGAGTGCTAATGAGCTGAGCGCTGACAGACTCTCGATGCCCTCCAGGCTCGAGATCTTGTTCTCTTGCTACAGAACATTGGTCAGCAAGAATGAACACACTGAGCATCAAGATCCAAACCAAACAAGTGGTATCGAGTTTGGGATTCTGGTACCAGTTCGAGGTGCTCGAGTTTCGAGGTCTCGCTGCTCAGACTGCTCAGATCTTCGAGGTTATTGCGCGAGGCCTCGAGAATGATGAGTGATGTCAATCCACTGAGTCCACTGAGGTTCTCCAGCAAGTTGCCTGAGCAAATGAGAATGACCAGGCTAGTCAAGGTCTATCAGTATTAAGGTTCGAGTTTGGTCAGGACAGAGAGAACTGTGTAGGGGGTACCGCTGATTTTCAACGAGCTGAGGCTGCTGCTCTGGAAACCTTGTAGTGTCGGGATCTGGTTCTGCGAGACGTCTACCGCCTGCAAATATCAAGAGTGAGAGCGACCAACAATGTCAAACAACGGATACAAATGTTCCAACAGTCCAGATAGTGAAAATGGTACTTCGGAGTACTCTACCTGAAGATACGCCTGCGGAAGTGCAAGTGGCGCTGCGATCACGTTCCCCGCCAGGTTCGCGCACACCAAGTACTGGAGCTCAGCCAGTGGTGAGATGTCGGCGATCTGGTTCTGCGCCAAGTTCACGAACAGGAGGTGCGGATAGTTCTTGATCGGCTCGAGGCTCACGAGCTCTTTGCCCTGGAGAGCCAAGTCAAATCATTATCAGTCTGCACAGTCAGACATCCAATATGCACTTAAGTTAGCCCAGTTTGATCATTCTGTTCTTACCACGACATCCAGCGCGGTGAACGCGTAGCCCGAGTCGTCGATGACGCGGTCGAGCCTGGACAAGCCCTCCATGTACGCCTGCACATCGGTCTCCTCCGCCATCGCTCTATAATGCTTCTTCGTTGTAGCACTGATGACTTATTCTCTCTGTGACGACTCCTGGCTTGGACGGAAGATGGCTCCACCACCTTCACTCCTTCGCAACCGGAAGAGTCCCACGTCGCGTTTTGTGCGTTGTGCCGCGACTGCGCGAAACGGCGACCAGCAGCAAGAAAAGATTGGAAAACATTTGTTCAACAACCCGAGACGTTCGACGCAAAACCGCGCAAACAGCGTCAGAGGAAACCAACGGACGGACTCCTTGGAGTTGCCTGAGAACGAGACGAGAAGGCACTACGAGCAGCCCACAGACTCACAAAGCCCTGACTGATTGACTATTTGGCACGATGGCTGCGAGTCCTCGCAACTCGCTCACTAGTGTCGACATGGCTGCGCTCATGGCGCTCGTGCCGTCTATGGCGACGGACGACGACTCCCAGTGTACATGGTTTCTCTCTTTGATTATCAAGTGTTTGGCTGACTGAGCGCATGGAGAATGACAAGTTGGCGTATTGTGGCGTTTGGTTCTACTGCAGTTCTCCCATGGAAGATCGCGTTCCGCGTGCAGTTCCAGAGCGACAAGTTCGGCCTGCGCTTCCACCCGGCGCAGTTCCCCGACACGGGCAACGGCATCTACACGATCCGCCTGCTCGAGCTCACCAAGGTCTCTTTATCGTGATTCTAGAGCTAACGAACCAATTTCTAACCCCCGTCATGCATCTTTGCTCTGTGCAACGATAGGGACCTGACGGAAACGGGCCAGCTCAGCATTACAACGCGTCCTTGAAGCCTGGGCAGGAGCACCTGTGAGTCTATCTATCTGAGCTTTAGAGTATCCGATGATCCCGCACCGCGCCACCACTGATCTAAACCCATAATTATCTCCTGATACTTAACCTCTATAGCGCGCTTCGCCCCGGGTTGTACCTCACGCACATCAATGACGCGCACCTAGTCGACGTGCCGTGTGAGAATGTGATCCAGAGCCTGCAGGCCGTGCCTCGGCCGGTCACCCTTCGCTTCGTGGATGTCGAGGCCGGTGTCGTGACGCCGCACGAGTTGCGTGACTCGCTGGTGCTCGATCCCGAGTCGCTCGCCGCAATCTCGTGGAACCCGGGAGCTTCTGGAGCTCCCTCCCCAGCGTACGCTGGTAATGCGTCGTTGTCGACGCCGTCCAAGCACCAGTTCACTTCGAATACTTCGGGTGCGTCAGCATCCCCGAGATCTCCGAGAGGGTCACTCCAGGGCCAGCCACTCTACAAGATCATCCTCTTGGGCACGACGGGCGTCGGCAAGAGCAGCATCCTGGCGGTTGGTGTGAGCGGCGACGACGCCTATGTGGTGAGTGTGACATTGTGTAAAGTGAGATCAACCCTAAGGGAGAGAGATATTGGATACTGACAACTAAGCCAACTCTGTGATTCCCTTGTAGGAACGCCGACCGACGACGCTGGAGCCCGAATTTGGCTCGATCGAGATCCCAGATCCAGACATCTCGAACCCGAATGTGAACCGCCAGCCTTTCGAAATCCGTCATTGAACCAATTTCCCCCATAGAGCTAACTCTTGTTACTATCTCACTTCCCTCTGCTGGTCCTTAGACGATCAAGGCTCGCATCTGGGACACGGCCGGCCAGGAGCGCTACAGGGCGATCACGCGCTCGCACTACCGTCGCGCTGACGGTGCGTTACTGGTGTACGATGTGGCGGACCCAGACAGCTTTGAGAAGCTGGGCGAGTGGCTCAAGACGCTGCAGGAGACCGCCGAGGACTCGCTCAAGTGCATCATGGTCGTGGAGAACAAGGCAGACCAGCTCCTCGAGCTGCAGCTGTCGACCACTTCGACGCATCGCCCGCCGAGACCGAGCTCGTTCGTCCAGGAAGACCGCGTGCAGGCGTTCTGCAAGGAGCACGGGCTGCTCTTTGCGCGCACGTCCGCCAAGATGAACGCGTGCGCGTTTAAGTGGGAGGCGCAGAAAGTGGGCGACGTCGTGAGCCAGTTGCTGCTCAGCATCCACGCTTCGACCCTGGCGCGCGGCCTGAGCCAGCAGGGCTCCGGTCCGAATGGTTCTGGTTCTACTACTGGTAGTACTGCTAGTGCTTCTGTGAAAGGAGATGGCAAAGTGATCCTGGTTGGCTCGTCGCGTGGAGACTCTGGGGCTGGAGCAGGTTCGCTCTCGGAAAACTGTAGCTCGTGTGGTAAAAACTAAATCCATTCTATCCTCTTTGCTCTTAGAGTCGCTAGGCTACTTACTGTCGTTGTCTCAGAACAACCGGTTCATAACACCCGTGTTTACTTGGAATGATTCTGCTGCTGGAGACGACAGAAGGCGCTCGGACACTGGTGCACGGGGGCCAGGAACCCGCTGCGGTCCATCTCTTCCAGTAGTCCGTCGTACTCGACGCGCGAGCAGAACGAGCCAAAACCCAGTAGCTGCATGACCGCGTTCTGCACCCCAATGCCTGACAGGATGCACTCTGTGGACGGCAAGCAAGGGTGATGGCAGATTGGCTGTGAACGACCTTGCTGCTGTTGTTGCTGTTGTGATTGGTCTTTAGTGGCATCGCCAGATACTCCCTGAGTCCCAGGCAGAGTACTAGTAGCTTTAAAGATTTTGCGCTTCTCAAAGCACTGGAGACACGACGACCGCCCAGGCTCCACGGATAGGATCTCGCCGGAGATGCCGTTGCCACCGATAAACACGAACACAAAGAGCACGCCGAACTCGCAGCAGAACTCGTTCAGCGCGCTCGCCAGCTCGCCGCTTGGCACACAGAGGAATACCACGTGGAGCAGGCGGTTGGACTTGAAGGCCGAGGCGTCCAAGACTTTTGGAGCTTGTGCACCATCAAGGTCCAGAGACAACGACGAATCACCACCAGTCTCAATCTCTTCTTGACCCTCTTCGTCACTGAAGTTCTCGTCCTCGTCGTCCTCCTCCTCCAGGTCCTCGCTGTCACTCATATCGTTCTCTTCTTCGCTGCCACCCATAGCATTAGCCCAAGTCGTCATCCAGCGCCTGCCCCGAGTCGCTGCAGCCCTCAAAACGCGCAGTATGTCGTGGCTGCAGCTCTTGGCTCCCAGTGCGACCCCCGCGGCATGCACTTTGACGTCTGGATTGAGCTTCCGGAGCGCTAGCGCGAGCCGCTCGTCCTTGCGGCGACCGACGTCCTGCGCCTGGAACTGCATATAACTCAGGTCCGAGAGCGCGATCTCCGCGTTGTCGAGCAGCAGGAGGCTTTTGACGCCACTGGAGACAACCACACAACATTCGAACACTTTGTAATAGACATCAGACGCCCTCCATCCAGTATGGACACGTACTATCTGGTAAACGCCTCGGCTGTGAGCGCGCCGATGCCGTTGAGTCCGATCACTGCGACGCCGATGTCTTGAAGTCGCTATGCTCAGTTAGTTATCCCAGGTCAGTAGCTCTGTGAGCAGCTAGGGTCCCATTCATTTTGCTAATGGATATAGGCGAAGTAGGTAATACAAGTACCTCGATGCCGTGCAGCACGCCTCTGTCGTTATTCGCGAGGATGTGACTGTAGGGATTTGCATCGCCGCTTGGCTCCACGAGAGGCGACGCGAGCGCCTCTCTCGACGGCCGCACGGGCGCATCCATGCGACTCGCGAGCCGCAGCGCATTTTGCAGATCCTGCACGCTCGACTTGAGGCGCCGTACCTCATGCGCAGTCTTCTCCTCCGCGTCCATTGCGATGGGTCACTAAAATACGTGCTGACCTGAAGCGACCCACTCGCTCAGAAATCCGATCACTGTGGTCATCAAACAGGCGCATTCGTGGATAGGCATCCGTCGTATGCTCACGCTTGCTTTGGACGGCTCGCGAACGTTCGGGCGTCATAAGCGACAGTCGACGAGAATCTGCAGTAGGATGCCACCAATACATGTATCCACACACTCGCGGGCTTTGATCACAGTACAGAGTGCGTTGAACTCTTCGCCGAACCGACAGTGGCACTTCCCGCCGACTTATTGTCCGCCCTTCACCGACAAAGACGGAGCGAACATACACATGAGTGGTCGAATAGTCAAGACGAGCAAGGCTTTCCTTCTGGAATACTAGTTTGTTTAGGTGAGATCGAGACCGAGACCGAGACCAAGCGCCGACAGATATGTAAAGATTAACATCCACGAGAGCTCAAGAGTACCATGAGACGGTACAGCATCTCTCGCAAAGCTAGGAGCATGGGCGGTGTCCTATCGGTAACGACTTCTTCGTATGTATATAGTCAAGAAGGGTGTGGCCGGAAGAGGGGAAGCATGAAGCAAGGGAAGCATGAAGCAAGGCAAAGCTCTTGTTTCTTCGTGAGAAGAAAGTGAAAGGGTAACTTTTCTCTCTGCGAGAATAATCAGATCGTTAGATTTAAGTTAGTGCCTCTCATTCAGCTCACCATTTCCACCCTCTCCCCCATTGTAGCCCTTCCACATACACTTACACGAAGTAGTACTGTAATACTTTCCCACTTTGGAGCCTTGGCTTCTTGAAGAAAAGAAAGAAAATGGAGAGCTACAGGTTTTCGAGAGCTTCAAAATGGAGAGCTACCCAACCACCACCAAACTCCTCACGATGGGTGGGCGCCTCACCCTCGCCGCGAAAGGAAAGTGCGCATTCACATTGAAGCGTGCGCGAGAGAGAACCACCTATCAGCCAATCTACGATTTGCACGAGAAGAGAAGCCACTGAGAAGCCATTGGGAGCAACAGCAAGAGCATGGTGCAGGTGCGCTCCGAGAGCTGCTTCAGCGGCGTGATCGAGTTCTACGTGCCGCCGTACCCGCCTGCGTACACGCCCATGGCGGTGCCCGTGCCCCAGCAAAGCGAGGCGCTCAGCCAGATCGGCGTCACGCTCGTCAAGAGCGGCGGCGCCATGGACCGCCACAGTGACCGACTGTCGATTCCTTCCTCTCCTCCACTGAGCCGCAAGCATGAGCGGGACATACATTACGTCTTCAAGCTGCAGCAAGAAGACACATTCTGCAAATACGTGTCGCTCACGCGCGGCGATTTCAACCAGATGATGGCGGAGCTCAAGGCCAGCTACCCCGCGCAGCTCGAGTCGCACTATGTCGTCGACGTCCGGAAGTTCTGGTATGATGTGTGCTGCTTTGCTGGGATGCGCTCATGTATTCGCTGACAGTACCAGGCTAACCAAGCTGTTCTGGGGTTACTGCACCATTTGCTTTGATTGACGCATGCAGGTTTCTCCGGTTTCGCCGCATGTTCATGCAAACGGATCAGGACTTGCTGCACACGTTTCGACAGCTGGTGATGATCCCGGAGGTGCTGGAGAGCGTGTTCTTCCACCGCTCGCTATCGCTTTCGTTCAGCGAGAAAATGGCGATGATCACGTTAGCGGGGCAGATCCGCGCAAATAAGAAGCGCTCGCAGCAGATCCACGCGCTCATGGATGAAGAGACCAAGCGGATCTCGAAGCAGCGCCACCAGAATGACTTTGAGTACGCGGACCTGGTGTTCTCGAAGCTCTTCATCGCGTCGCGCTACTTGTGCACCGAGACGATCCGACAGCCCTTGCTGACCTACGATCACGAGATGCTGCTCAAGATTACATCCGCGACGTTCCCGCACCGCCTGCGCGTGGTCACGGGGCCGGGCGACCACATCTACTTCAACATCAAGCGACGGCACAAGTTGTGGCATCTTTCAGACACGTTCAACAACGACCTGGCGGAAATGGTCGAAGAGAGCGACCTTGACAACTCCGAGACGACCACCACTGGTGGTGAGAGCACAAACGTGCGGCTGGGCTCACTGCTGGACCGCGCGAGGTACCAGCAGTACACGGTGCGGCGCGCGTTCCCGGTGTGCCGCGTGCACCAGCACAACCAGAACTTCCAGCTCATCCCGTGCATCACCGCGGTGGGCGATCGGAAGACCAAGGTGATCGAGATCCACGCGATCCCGTCCTGTGGCGCGTTCGCGAGCCTCGGGACGATCTTCGCCGAGCCGCAGCCCACTGCTGCCGCGGAACACCTGTCGCTGGCGCCGCAGCCTCACGCGCATGGCAGCACGCTGGTGTCGTACAAGATCACGGCGCGCCATGAGTCCGGCTTCACGTTCTTCCTGGGCAATTACACGCGGAAGACGCGGCAGCGCGTGCACCTGCACGTGCATCCCGGCCAGGACCTCATTGCCATGCTCATGCTCGCGCAGCTCATTGACTCCTTTGTCACATCTTGAAGCATAGCTGTGACAAAAACGAGAGAGGTATTTTTCGGTGTCGCGTCTGCTATTGTTAATTAATTGGGTTTGCATGTCTAGTTATTGTAATTTTGGTAAAACTTGGCTTTCCCGTTAATATTGAAGTTGCGACAAAGGTGTGCATTAGCAACATTAAAACGCGCTTGGCTCCCACCAGCAACATAATCTCTTTGGATTGCATCATGGAGAGCTCTGCGGAACGTCATGATAAAAGGCAAGTCAGACAAGTCGGACGGCCAAGTCGCAGTCACACGCGAAAGGGAAAATGGCTGCGCGTTCGTCCACGCGCCTCGCGCTCGCCGCCGCTGTGCTCGCGCTCACGTGCAGCGGCTTCTCGCAGGCGCTCGTCATCGAAAGGTGCGTCTTGCGCTGTCGCTCGCTGGCTCGGTGTATTGCGGACAAGGCTCTCCTGTGTGCGAAGCGACCTGCCTGCCGGCTTGCCGCCTGCGCAAGATTTCGTTTTCGATCAGCTGACTGACTAACTGTGAATGCGAATTTGACTCTGTGTCTGTGCGTTTCGTCTACAGTCCGTCCTGTGAGATCCTCACGCATGTGTACGTGCTGATCCATTAGCACTTGACTGTGGTGTTATCGCATATGGAGCCTGACTGATTGCGCTCTTTCTCTCTCTCTCTCTCTCTCTCTGCCTTCCTATCATCGTACAGCTCTGGAGAGTTCACGAACCGAACGGTTTTGGAAGAAGGCGCTATCGCGAATTACGATGTTGTCATAGGTACGTTCACGAAGTCGTGTGAGGCAGTTTGCTCCACTTGTACTTCAAACTCGCTCAACCCCCATGCGTTCGTTTGTTGCGACAGTGACGCCTTTTCACGCGTGCGAGTCGCTGAGTCACATGGACCTGACCGACAAGGTCGCGCTCGTGGTGCGCGGCGAGTGCAACTTTGTGCAGAAAGTGTGGAACGCGCAGCGCGCGAACGCGACTGCGGTGATCGTCATGGACAACGAACTGCGACTCGAGTGCGTTTAGTGGTTCTACCGTTTCTTGGTGATTTTTTGTGCCTGTGATCCAAAGTCTAACAACGACTCTCTCTATCTTGTATGCTCGCTATTGCAGACCGCCATTCCACATCATCATGCAGAAGGACCAACATGCGTCCAATATCCACATCCCGTCGGTGTTTGTGTCCTACGCGGCGGGCGAAAAGATCCTGAGGTCGATGCAGCGAGCCATGCCGTGGAGTCCCGTGAAGCTGACGCTCAGTAACGACGGTGAATGTACGTAAATCAATCTTGATCGTGTCTACTATATAAGTGACTAAGCCTTCATTATACGACAGTACCCGCGTCCAAGACGAGCAACAGTTTGCTCAAGCGCATCGTCGCGTACGTGTTCCTCGTATCGGTGGTCTGCGTGTTCTCCAGGTTTGTCTACACTGCAATCTGCAGTTAATTGTTTGCTGCATGATTGCACACTGGAATTAGGCTCTAATATTTCTATCCGTGTATCGCTTTGCTTTGCTTCACTCAAGCGGCCTGAGCCTCATGTCGTCCGCGATCTTCCAGTTTATCGGCAAGCGACGCCGCACGCGCGCGTCGAGGAAGCTGCCCGTCGTCACGTACCGACGCAACCTGCAGCGCACTCTGCTGCAGCAGCTCCTGGAAACGCAGAACGTCCTCGACCACATCCCGTTGGACGCGAGCGGTGACGAGGAGGATGACGACTACCACCTCACTCATATCGGAGCCATGGACGGTGCCTCTGCTGTTGGAGAGTGTGGGGAAGAGGAGACGTGCTCGATTTGTCTCGACGATTTCCTGTCCGGCGTCAACGTGAAGGTGAGTGCGGTCTTGCGATCTTTTGTTGTTGGATAAAGTACGACAACTGATTTGTTGTCCCTATGCTTCTATCTTGCTGTTGGATATTTTTTAGGTGCTTCCTTGCCAGCACTTCTACCATGTCCACTGCATTGAGCCGTGGCTGGAGCGACAGAGCAGCTGCTGTCCGCTCTGCAAGCAAGACGCGATCTCGACCGACCCCGGCGTGCCGCCGAAGCGCATCTTTGGGTTCACGATCCCCCGCATGGAACAGATCCTCCAGCACGAACATGTAGGTTTGTTGGTATATTTCTAGTGTGTAATGCAAAAGCGTGCTGAACCATTTTCTTCTTGTTTGGGTCTGAGCAGGTGTTTCATACGTTCTTCCTCATGCTGCCGGCGAGTATCGTGAGCTGCCTCATCGTGAACAGCGCCGCCTCGATCATCAGCAGCCTCTGGCCGTGAGCTGTCTGTCAAACTATCTCCAAGCGATCCCGGGTATCTTATCTAGCTATCATGAAGTTGTATCTCCATCCCCATTATCATCCCCTTCCTGCTCTCATCTCTCTCTCAACCCTCGCTCGCTCTAATATTTAAAATCAAACGAGATCATGTGCTTTACTCTTTGAAGCTGCGCGAGTTGTCGGAGAGCGCTTTCGTCCTGCCGCTTGCGTGTGGTGGTGTTCGTCGTCGTTTCCAGTCTCCTCGTTCGGCTCATTCCCGATTGACAACACGCGAGTGGGGGACGGCATGGGCGACGCCATTCCCGCTGCTTTCATCTGCGCGTGGCGGCGGAGGCGGTAGAACGCGTAGATGAGCTGCGTGCGTCTCGAGGTCATGCGGTGGAACTGGTTCACGCCGAGGAGCTTGAAAATGGACAGCGCCACTTTGTACGGGTCGGCGTACGTCCCCCGGACCGCATGGTCTTGCTCAAGACTCGTTGGCGTTGAGGCTAGCACGGATCGACCACCACCTTGCTTCATAGCACCAGAGGATCCGTACGTAGCTTCGACGCCACGCTGCGGCTGCTTGGCATCTTTTCGGCGGTCCGACGAAAGCGATCTCTGCACGATCGCGCTCACGCCCGAGATGCGCATAAAGTAGAACGCAACGGTGAGCGAGAGTAGCGCGACCATCGCGGTGAACTGTTTGCGACTCGCCACCTGGAGGAACACGAACGTCATCGTGAGCTCAAAGAGCACGAGGCACGCAAACGAGATCGTGACCGCCGTCTGTGCGATGTGGCCGCGCCCAGGACTGTACGGCATCACGTACAGGAAGTTGTACTTTGTCGTGAAGTACTTGAGGTAAAAGTAGAGCGCGCCGAAGGGCGTGATGATCGGCGTCATCACCGTGCCGAGCAAGATCATCATGAACACACTCAGGATGAGCGCGTAGTCGTGGCCGTAGAAGTACGGCCAGGGCTTCTTGTTAAATTTCTTCTCTTCGTCGGTCACGGAGCGCGCGAGCACCCATGGCTGGTACGCGATGCGCTCAGCACTGCGCGTGATGTCGAGGATCGCGCCGAGGAAGATGCGCTGGCACACGTACGAAATGAAGAACGTGCCCGAGACCTTATAGAGAAACGACTCGACGTACGTCGTGCTGCCGCTCTTGCCCATGCCCGAGACCGCCAAGTACACGGCGGTGACGCCAATGCAGGGCAGAAACACGGAGCTCTACGAGAGCAGGTACAACAACAAACACGTTGATGGTTAGTGGAGATGTCATGTCAAGGCAGTCAGATGGTAAGAGGACGCACCAGCACGAGGTAGATGAAACCCTTGACGAGGAAGATGTTGGTTTTGCGCGACTCACTGATCGACGGCTCGGTCATCGTAACGTAGTACAGAAACGCCAGCAGGATCCAATTGACTGTGATCTACACACACATCAGACATTGGTCAGTATCACTCAGTTCGCTCACAGATCAGAGCAACCACAACCCATCATCACCACTCACCAATAGAAGCGATGGCAAGTACGAGACAAAGAGCGTCACAAGGAACGTGTGGCGCGCCTCTAGGTCGGTGTAAAAAGCGCTGTTCGAGTCTAGTTTCACGTACACGAGCACGGCCGTGGGCGACGAGAAGAGCAGCAACAGCGAGAGCGTCGTGACCTGGCGCAGCAGGAACCCGAGCACGCCCAAGACCGAGTACGGGCGATACTTGAGGTTCATCCAGATGATGTCGTCCGGCTCCGGCGCGCTCTCGAGCACGAGCTTGGGCAGGTACGGCGCCAGCTCAGTCGTCATTGATGACGCGTCGATATCACGGTACTCGTGAGTGCCCTCATCACCATTGCCGTCGTCCCCAGCCTGCATCTGCGATCGTGAGCTGAACGAGCAGCTGTTGATCGCATTCAGCACTTTCCCAACGTACGAGTGCGCATTCACAAGGCGCACAAACTCATTACGCTTGGCTGACGACTCGAACACGATGAACGCCGCACCCATGCACTTGCGGTTGTTGTAGACGCGGATCGCCTCCTCTGGAAAGAAGTCGAGCTCCTCGTCGAGCGACTCAATCGCCGAGCGAGCTCGCGGGTCGAGGATCTCGCGGTCGCTCTTCACGCTCGAGTAGTGGGTCGGCAGCCGCCGCTTGCCCGGACAGAGACACTGTGAGAGCTGCTCGTGGCGACACGCGTACCGGCAGGGCTTGCAACACAAGTAGGACGAGAGCACCTCAGTGGGCGACGGCACGAGCACCGAGCCGGGACAGCAAAGTAGATTCCAGGACATGGTGCCGTGCTCGTAGCTGGCATCGAGCATACGCATGCGCTCCAGCTCGTCCGAAAGCTCGCGGCGGCGGTGCAGGATTGAGTGTACCTGCGTGAGGTCGTCGATGACCGTGACTTCTTCGATGCCCGTGGGGAAGTACTCGCTCAGGATCGCGCGGAGCTTCTTGCTGTTGAAGTTTGGTGGCAAACCGTGATGAATCAAGATGCTTCGCGCGCCTACGATGCGCTTGGTGCGCTTCTGGAGCTTGGACGAGAGCTTCGACTGGCGTAACACGAAGAGCAGCATGCACGCCGCCACCAGGTAGCAGTACGCCACGTGCACCCAGTACCAGTCGCTCTTGAGCGGCACGTTGCTGAACGTCGTCTGCTGGAACGACACGCCGCCGCGAGTAGACTTGCCCGACACGTAGTTCTGTTCAAGCACACATGCAATGTCAGAAGCGATCGATAGCATATATAACATACGCAGCTCATAGACTCAGATGGACTCGAACGCACCACTGGAAGCATCACTGCCAAGCTAAAGAATGTTAAGAATGCGAACAGATGACCGGCGTCTGCGTGGAACTGCAAATTCAGCGCCGCCGGGATGCCGCACGTGTGGCAGATGTACGCGCCGCGCGTGCCGATCGAAAGGAACTTCTTCATGCGCTCGTGCATCGTGTCACCCAGGATGTCGCTGTACTTGTTTTTGAACACTGTCGGGTCCAGGTCGTCGTAATTGGCGCGCTCAAAGAGCCCCGCCTGGTGACCCTTCCAGATCGGCAGCTCGAGCCGATGCATGCGCCGCCACACGAAGAACGCCATCCCGGCGGCGAAGAGTGCCAGGTTGAAGCCCAGCTCGTACCAGATGCCCTGCCAGCCCTGGCTCTCCTCGACCACCGAAATCACGGAGCTCGTGGCGCTCAGCTTGTAGAGGTCTGTGTCGCCAGAGAGTGTGTAGGTCAGGTAGAATCTTCCGGGGATTTTGCCGTAGAGCGTGAACTGCTGGGTCTGGAGCACGGGCTCGCCCGACGCGTTCGCGTTCACAAACACGACCGCTCTCGGCACCAGCAGCGAGTTGACGCGCGTTCCGTTGCCATCTGCAAGTGCCATCTCGACGCGCACGACCGAATCGGCGACCACGAGGCACTCGATCAGCTGCGTCACTTCGCCATCCAGCAGCACGGTCGTCACGCCTGTTGGCACTTTGACCACGCTCAGCTCGTCTGCAGTCGCTCCCACTAGTGCCGTAGCGCACGATGTGAAGGTCCATGCGTACGCTAGTAACAGTAAGATGCGCGGCAGCGTCGCCCTCATGCTCGTCCTGCTCATGCTGCTGGTCGCTCGCGCTTCAGCTAATGGTGCGCTGCTCTTGATCATGGGTGGCGGCGTCAGCATTTGGATCTCCTGAGTTCTGGTTTTTCTGGAAAGGACATGACCACTAAGTTCGAAAAAAGAGACGGAGCGAACTTTAAGGAAGGCATCATGAAAACAGCAAGTTGCAGCCTACAACATACCAGATCGCGCTTTTCAGTTCCCATGGAGTTTTAAGCAGATCATCTCTATAGTGAAAATACCGAGGTAAACCAAATAAAAAAAAGCCAAATTGCTGCTGCTATATTCGTGACATTGGCGGTGTGTGTGTGCCCCACAGATCAAAAATGGCAGCGCAGCAGGCAGAGATGCTCGCGGAGGCGGCTGACGGGTTCTTCCTCGCAGCGGAGCACGGCCGTTCAGACGTGCTCAAAGCACTCGCAGACCACGCGCAGGGCCAACTGGACCTGCGGCAGATCGTCGACCCCGCGACGGGCCGCTCGCCGCTGCACGTGGCGGTCGCGAACGGCAAGATGGACGCCGTACGCGTGCTGCTCGCCGCGGGCTTTCCCCCCGACCACGAGAGTTTCCCGTCGGCAACGGCAACCAGTGGCGGTACTAATGCTACTGCTACTGCTACAGATAGTGGTGCTGGGCCAAAGGCATCGGTAGAGGACAGCTTCAGGAAGCACCAGAACACTGCGTACCTGCTCGCGAAGCAGCTGCGCGCAACCGACCTCGTGTTCGTGTTTCACCAGTTCACGATCCAGCAGATCGCGACCAACAACGTGGACGGTGTGCGGCAGATGCTGAGCGCGGGCGTAGACGCTGACACGACCGACGGCTCGGCGCAGAACACGTTCCTGCACTGGGCGGTGACCTGCTCGGCGAGCCAAGTGCTGGAGCTCCTGCTCCAGAGCGGAGACGTGCAGCGCGTAAAAGTAATGGACCGAACGAACGCAGAGGGCGCGACACCGCTGCATCTCGCGTGCCGAGCGAACAACGTCGAGTGCGTGCGATTGTTGCTGCGGTACCACGCGGACTGTGCGATCGAAGGCGAAAAGGGAGTTTTCAAAGGCAAGACCGCAATTGAACTGGCGACGGCACAGGAGGTGAAGGATCTCTTTGCAGTTCATGAACAGCAGCATATCGGCGAGTTAAGTGGACTGCCATGCTCCTCCTCCTCACCTTTGTCTTTATCGTCTGCGTCTTCTCCGCCGTCTTCTGGATCCACAGTCGCCGAGTCTGTCTGTGAAGATGATTCAAAGTCAAGGGTCACATCGCGACGCAACTCTCGACGCCCCTCGGAGCAGGAGCTGCAAGGCGCCAAGCTGTTGGTGCAGCTGGAAGAGAAGGACCTTTTGATTGTCCAACTGAGAAAGACAATCGAGACGCTTGTCATCGAGTCCCAGGAGATCCGGAAGCTCGGTGACGAGCGCGTTGTTCTCGACTACGTGCGCAAACTGCGTGAGGTGGGTCTTGGGAGATGTGGAAGTGAATTGGACATGTTAAGGACATTGGCTCTAACATTGTTGCTGGGTCTGTTGTTGTGTTGACTGGTATGTATTATACAGGAAAATGCGATTCTGCAGCGCAACCTCGAAGACGCCGAGGAGCACATCCGGATACAGCAGGAGCAGCTGCAGCAGCTCAAGTCCGAGATGCGGAAGATGGTGACGGTCGCGCAGGTATAGGACGAGCTCATTTCATATGTCGACCAACTCGTGTGATCTTTAGATCATATTTAACTGTTGTATCTGTGGTTAAATTGGCTCAGGTATCTGCAAGTGAAAGCGACGGAGCAGTCGACAATCGTCATCATCACCACCACTCGACTGAAGCGTCGACAGTCCAGTCCACCAATTTCGGAAGTCCATCAAGAGATCGGGATTCAGTAGCAGCTGACCCCTCCGGTCACCCAGCAAACCCGCTGCGTCTCCACACCTCTGGTGAGCGCGCCAAGCACAACTGGACAGAGAAAACTCCGCCTAGTTTGTCCTCTGGCGGCTCAAGTGACGCGTGGGGGAAGAGCGTCCTGGGCGGACTCTGGCCGTTTGGCAGCAGCGACGACGTGCAAGAGATTGACGGTGAAGTTATTATGACGGTGTAGACAACGTGGCAATGTGGTGAAGAGTTCGCTTGGAAGAAAGAAGGAAGGTATTTTTTGTATGACAATATCGCAATGAATGAGCTGGTGCGTGACCGACCCCTAGTCGTTCGTGGTTCATCAGCAGGCAGGAGACGAGAAAGAGACGACAATGCCCCCCTTCCTGGCCCCAGAAATTTGCTGCTGCTGTTGCTGCTGTTTACACACGCTCGTGAGTAGTTTCTCTCACTGCTTTGGGTCGTTGTAGAGCGCGCAGTTGTTTGCGCACGGCCGCTCGTATAACGGGGACGACCCCATGTTGCGAGCACACGAGCAGAGTGCGGGCGTTCGTAACTCGGTCGCTAGCGCGCTCAAGAAGCGCTCGTGGGTCTGGTTGTCGCCCTTCCGAGCACTTGATGACGACGATGAAGATGAAGGGCCGCTTTTCTTCCTGTTGGTGGCGAGCGATGGTGAAACCAAGTCAGTGTTTACTTGAGCTTTCATGGCTTGTGACGAACTCACCTCCATGGAGTCGACGATGACGCCACTTGCTTGTGCAGCCGAACCTCGCAGCCCAGGGTCATGTCGACACTACCCAGAATCGAAAAAGAGAGCAACATTTCAGAAGGCTGTCATGCCAACATCAAGAGCAATGCAAATACGATGTCGCAGCACGTACACTTTCACGCCGCAGCCTGACTGGCGTCTGGGCTCGTTTACTGTCTCTCTGGCCCTTGCTGTTGTTTTCGTTGAGACCACTCGAGGTTGCTGAGACTTCTGCGCCTGGCGGCTCTTGGCGTGGTCCTTCTGTGCAGGAACAGTGGAATTCGCCACTGGGGTTTGGGTATTCGAGTTAATGCGATGGATGTCGGCGCGCTCTCGCTCCATGTACCGCCGGCGGACTGTGACGTACAACGCGACACGCTAGATGTGCGTGGACAAAGTTGAGAGTTTAGCTCACAACTGGTACTCCTGCGATGCTAAAAGCCAGATTTCAAGAGAGAACTCAACAGCCAAAGTGCCAACCTGCTTTGGGAGAAGCTCGTGCGCCGAGTTCCTGGGTTTGCGCTCTTCGTCGTCGTCAGGATCATTCTCAAGACTCCAGGAGTCTGGTGCTGAAGCTGAATCCTGCTTCGAAAATGAGTGGTGATGGTTCTTTGGAGAGAGACTCACTGACGCGAGCATGAGCTGCCGGGTCTGGGCATCCAGTCGCAGGACCTACAAGAGCGGATACAGGCCATTCACTGTTGAGCCAAACAGCACTCTCACAAACATGAGCGAAAACTCACAAAGACGCTACCTTTTGAATTTGGACAGACAGAGCGCTGTCCTACGTTGAAGAGAAAAGCACATGTGACAAAGTCAATCACTATCCAACCATTTTCGCTTCGTTTGGTGCTGAATCACGAACGAACCTTGAGCGAGTCGTTCTTTTGCTTGGCGAGGGCCTCGATATTTGCAGCGCGTACGGAACTCGCAGACCGCCACTTCTCCTTGGGTTTCGTCGCCTCGAGCACTTTGATGAACTTGTCGTCCTAGCAATTCCAACAACAAATAGATAGGTGCATTCATGAGTCCAAGTTCCCAAGAAGACCACTCGAGAGCCGTCTCCTGTTACCCACACACCAGAAGCTTCTCCTGCTGTTGAGTCTCCACACGGCTCTGCTGCTGCTTTTCGCTGATGCGGAGGCAGATCTGGTCGTGGAACCGTCGCAGCTGCTGCTTCTTGGAGAGCAGGCGCTGCTCGCTCTCGCGGCGCTTGGCGTCCGTCTCGGCCTGGCAGCAGCAAACGTGACGATACTTGGTGTCAGTGCTCGCAGTTAATTATGGGGGATACGGTGCTCAAGCGAAAGTTCTGCCTGGTAGCCGATACCTTGACGTCGGTTGGGTCCTCCAAAGATCCGTCTTCGACCAACAGCGAGAAGCTACGGATAGAAAATACACGTTGCCAGCACACGAGGAACAAGCCAAGCAATCTATTAGGTCGATAACAAGTGAGAAGAGAGAGAAATCGGAAGTGACAGACTTTGCCAGTGGCGCGTTCGGCTCCATCTGAAGCGACTGGATGCGCTGGTCGCGAACGTAAATGGGGCTCGTGCTCTCTGGCCACCCACCGCACGAGTCGATAGGTCAGTCAATCAATCAGTATCAGCAAAAGCCTCAGGTCCAAGCGAGACAGAGCCAAACACTCTCTACCACTCTGGTTGTCGCTGCGTGCAAACTCCATCTCAGGAAAGTCCGGTTGGATCTTGATGATGATCTGAGTCAGCGGTCGCGTGCGGGGGTCTGGTGTCCAGTTCCTCAAATGTCAGCCTGTCCACACTGGAACACGAAGAGGCGCAGCTCTACGAGGATTCATTACCCACGCTATGTGTCAAAGCTTGCTTGGTGCCTTCATTCATAGTCTGACACCACAAGCGAGCTTTGAAGTACGCATCATGCCTCTAACGCAGCACTACCACACACGAGACCCAATCGAGAACCTACGCGTCCACGTCACGCTGCGCAAGGTATAACAGATCGATCAACTCAATACACAAACTAGGGCTCGCTGTGCCTACTTGGTCCAGTTGTGCGAGGCTTATCACTGATGACTGTGGATTCGAGTCGAATGATCAGATCGCGAATGTAGCTACTGGAGATGCAGAGACACCACAAACAGCGGAGGGCGTGGGCAAAACGTGGGACTATTGCTACAGGTGGCAAGAGAAGAAGCTCTCGACCGTCCAGCAGCAGCAACAGATCAACTACAACGCCAAGAGCAAGCAAAGAAGCAAGAAGGGCCATAAGAAGGTGATGAGAATACTCCATGCAGACATTGACTCCTGCTTTGAGTAGCGTACCTGGGTCTATTGAGACTTCTTGTTCTCATTTGTGGCTCTGTACTGATCCTAGAAGAAGAACGAGGCTGGTGCTGCGGACGATACTGAAGATGCGACTGAGGACACCGACGCTGCATCAATTTCGGACTCAACATCGAAATCCTCGGTGCTGTGCTCGTACATTGACGCAGACAACTACGTCCCCAAGGAGGTACGAATGCGTCCTATCTATCAACCTGAGGTTATCAAAGTAAATATCACCAACACCACACTGCATGACATACTCAGGAGCTCACTCGACACATGATAAGCTCGGATCTGAGCAACACCACACCAGCAACAACGCACCTCGTTGACGCTCGCCACCGCCGCCTACCACCTGCGCAGCACGCACTCGTAACACTGCGCGAGCGCAACACGGAGCGCGCGTGGGTGCGTCATCACCGCGAGGAGTCCTTCCGGTGTATGCACATCGTCGCGTCTTTTGGGACTTCAGATTGCACAGAAGCCCTCGACAAAGTGCTCTGCTCCATTCGGTTCTACGCCGAGAGTGGCTTGCTGAGCGTCACGCCGGGCTTCTCCACTGTGCTGTCGGAGTCTGAGAAAGAGGACCCCGAGGCGTTGATAAAGGGTCCAAAGCTTTCGACCTACCGCGTGAGCATCGGTGGCGCGCAGTACGAATACACGCTGGACAACGTGAACGATCTGCTGCCGCTCGTGTCCACCACCGACCAGCAACTGCTGCGAGAGCTCCAGATCCAGGAGGAGAGGCAGGACGCCGCCTGCGTTGCTCAGTTGCTCTTTAGCGGCAGGGACGGTGGGTCTTACAGTGAGCAGCAGCAGCTCTACTACGACGCCATGAAGCTGAGTGGCGTGCTGAAGCGAAGACTGGTGCTCGTAGAGGTCGTGGAGGTTCGGGATCTTTGCTGTGGGGCGATTGGCAGCGGTGCACCAGTGTTTGTGGAGCTGGGTTTCCATTTCCCACGTGGCAGCAAGCAGCAGCGCGAGCAGCAGCCTCACTGGCGGCATAGAGCCACAGGAGCCAGCAAGGCGAACAGTTTAAGTGGCACCGAGCTGGCAAACCGGACTTGCCTATCTCTTCCCAGGCGATCCAGGAACGGTAGCACGCTCACAGTATTCAACTTCCACACAAAGTTTGAACTGGAGCTGTGCAAACGAACCAGCAAAGCCTTGGCTGGTGCGAAGGACGGAAGCGAGCAACTAGACCAGGAAGGCGATGATGGTGACGAAGGTTCCCAGATGACAGCGTCGCCCGTACTCTCGCTCGCCATCTTTTCGCGAGACTCCTGGGGCCGGAAGCGCGCCGAGGGCTTCGGGGAGCTCACGATTCCACCTTTTCCTGGCCATTACGACCGCTTTGTGCCCGTCGCGAAGCTGATTTCGAGCGTACGAGAGCAGATGGAAGAGCTGTTTCTGGGTATCGATGAGAGCGAAGATGCGGTCGCCAATGGCAGCCAGGTGAGTGCTGCAAGCACCACGCTTCACAGTGTGAACAGCCGACTGGGGGTCCAGGTCCAGTCCACCGGCGCGTCGATCCGCGTGCGCTTCAACGTCGTAGATCAGTCGCCACCCCCACCACAGCCACATCTTCCACAAGTTTCTTCTCATCCACTTAGTCAAAAGCGGTATGGAGCTGAAGCTGGGGCTGTGCTGTCCCACCCTCTGCCGGGACCATTGCGGGTCGTGAAGCGCAGCGTGAACGAGATCCTGCAGGCCGTCAGGCTCGAGAAACGGCTTTCACAGGCAGGAACGGACCCAAGTTCTCAGTCATCATCTACGAGTTACGCCACTTTCGGTGGGGTTCCTTCGACCGTAAACGTGGTGCTCGCGCGGCTCAATGCAGCGAAAGCGTCATCTGACAATACCACCTCATAAACGAATACCACCTCCATAGTTTCATTCTTCATTGTCACTATGCAAATTTCGTACTGACTCACAAATCTCTTAGTCGTCATCACTGTCGAGGTCGTCGAGCGGGTTCCCCGAGCGCTTCTTCATCACGCGAAAAAACTCGTCTTCATTGATGAAGCCGTCGCCGTCGCGGTCCGCCTCGTCTATCATCTCCTGCATCTCCTCGTCCGTGAGCGTCTCACCCAGCTCGGCGCACACGCGTTTGAGGTTGCGGAACGAGATCTTGCCCGTGTTATCATCGTCGAAGAGCTTGAAGATCTTCTGGATCTCTTCGCGTGGGTCCCTCGAGTTCTAAAGCAAATACGAGCATGCACTCAGCAAATTTCTCATAGTAGACTGCATAGTGAGTGAGTGAGACGCAGGCAACGCACCATCTTGCCCGTCATCATCTCGATGAACTCGTCCAGGTTGATGGTCCCGGACTCGTCCTTGTCGATGTCGGTGATCATCTGACGGATCTCTGCTTTCTTCACTTGAAAGCCCAGCGCACGCATCGCCGCCTTGAGCTCGCGTGTATCGATGGAGCCGCTACCGTCTGTGTCGAACAGCTGGAACGCCTCCTTGATCTCCTCCAAATCCTCGTCGTCTAGCGTCTAGAGCAGTCACGCACACATTAACCATAGTCAAAACATAGGTTCAAATGCCCGCGATGTACTGCGCGCTGCGTACCTTCTTGATCTGTCGGGGTTTGCGCCGTAGCGCAGCGCGTGATCGCGCAAATGCGGACGCCGACATGGTGGACTTAAAGCAGAGAGAGAGAGAGAGAGAGAGAGAGAAAGTCAGAGACCCACGTTAGACCATCGTATAGCAAGACACCTGCCTGCATCCGTTGAGGCATTACCATCTTGATTTCGTAGCGATGAAGGGCTCTTATCCGCACACCCAACGCTCTCTCAATGTGCCCAAATGCCGCATTATGTTGGCTTTGTAGCTGCTCGAATGAATGAATGCGTTCGCGACCTTTCAAGATCCACCCCCTCTCAAAAGCGATCATACAATCATCAAGTCCAAACTATTTTTAAAACATTTAACCGACATGATAGAAACCGCGAGCGTCATCAAAATCGAACTTTCCTGTCGGAGAAAAAGGGACACACAAGTCTGAGCGAAACCGATCGAAGCTCTCCGATCAATTCAATTGCTCATCTCATTCACCAAGCAGCAGCAGAGCACACGAGAGCACCACCACCGCCGACGCACGAGAGAGCCAAAGCAGATTCCACATGGCGACAACGTTCGCGCAGCAGCTGCGCACGAGCGCCACCAAGTCGTATGACAAGAGCAAGCACCGCCTGCTGGTGATCGGTGGCAACGGCTTTGTGGGCAGCAACATCCTGCAGCGCGCCGTGCAGAAAGGCATCGAAGTGCGCAGCCTCAACAAGTCGGGCAAACCGCAGTGGCAGGACGTGCCCTGGATCGACCAGGTGGACTGGCACCAGGGCGACGTGTTCAACGCAGACGACCTGGCGAAGGCCGCCGAGGGTGTCACGGGCGTGAGTACGTCACGTTGTTACGCTTTTTGTGTATAACGGGTTATGTGGTGGTAATGGACCTTGTTGAAGTGTGTGCTCACGTTGTCGTGTTTCTCTGTAGTCACGACCATCGGCGCGTTCGGAAGCAACGAGGTCATGGAAAAGATGTGTGGCGACGCGAACATCCTCGCTGCCCAAGCCGCACAGAAAGCAGGTATAGCGTATTGACGCGTAGTAGTTGATGAGCAAATGTGGCGTGTTGGAGTGCTTGTTTGCTGATGATGAGAACCATTTTGGGTCGCAGGTGCTGAGCGGTTCGTGTTCATTTCCAACTCGCGTGTGGGGTCGCACGTGCCGACATGGGCGCCGCTCTACGGCTATTACCACGGCAAGGAGCGTGCGGAAGCTGCGGTAGTCGCCCGGTAAGCCATTGATCGTCATGCTCCCTCCTCAACCTGTTGACTCATGAAGTGCCAAATTATCGATTCGCACATCTGGTAGATTTCCAACAACGGGCGTGTCGCTCCGTCCGGGATTCATCTACGGCTTGCGCCGTACGAACTCGTACAGCATGCCGCTGCAGCTCGCGGGCATTCCCATGACCGCGCTCTCGCGGAATCTCGGCGCCGTGTCGAGAGTGGTGTCGTACATCCCATTCTTCGGTGAAGAGATGCGCGCGGCGATCCCCGTGGGCGCGGTCGCGAAAGCCGCCGTGCTGAGCGCGATTGGGCCTGTGCACGGTCAGACGCTGGACACCACCAACATGCTCGAGCTGGCCGATTCCTTTCACAACACGCTCTGAGCTTCTCAGATGCTCGGATCTCGTCTCAATCAGCAACACATTTGACAACAACACAATGTCCACTATAAAACAGATCAATGCCAGAATTATAATAGCAAAAGTGGGGTTTGTTCTATTGGAACTGAAATTATTTATCTCTTTGCCATCGCCTGTGCTGTGTACTTCATGCCGGAAAGTCCGATTTTCTTCTTGCGCTCTTCGGCGTCCAGTTTCCGTTGCTCCAGCTCATTTGTCCGGTCTTTCCAGTATTTCTGCGCAAGAGTGTACAGTAGTCGTTGTGTTAGCCACTTGGATGTCAATGACACAACAGTCCGTCGATGAATAGAGCATCACTGACCTCTTTCTGTTTCTCTTCCTGTTTGCTGAGCTCCTGCTGCAGCGCCTTCGAGTCTTCCTCTGTCGCCTTGATTTTGGTGCTGAAGCAGATCTCGTCAAGCGTCTGGACCTGCTCGCATTGTTCACCGCAAGAAGTATGACGTTATATAGTGCAACATTGTATTGTGCACCAGGCTCACAATCTTGTAATATCTACCCAAAGATCTCGGATTGACGAGGATTCCGCAGTGAGCTCCAGCAGCTTTTGTCCATTGGAGCCGAAAATCACCAGTTCAAGCAATCCTACGTACCGTCGCAGTAACGCAACATCAGATACAATCACAAATCATGTAACCAAGCAAAACAGATACAGAGCACCGTACCGTTCGGACACACTTTCCCGACGCGATAAATCGGGATCTCCTCAGCTCTGCTGGAGCCCGTCGAGAGTTGCCAGAGCAGTCTTCCAACGAGATAAACGCGTTATAAAATCAATATCATACCGGTTTGCATGTAAGCATGATAAAAGCCCACACAAACCTTGTCGCCGTCGGATTCAGCTGCAGATAGATGTGCTCGGTCTTGCTCAGCACACCCAGGTACGTGCTCTTCTTCTTGAACTCGCTGCCTTCCTTGAGCAGCTCCCGCCGCTGCAGCATCTCGTAGTTGCCACCGCCGCAGCATACGTTCCCCATCTTTCGCGCTCGCTTTCTCTCTCTCTACAGGCAGTGCTGCCGTGTGGTGCTGTCGCTGCTTCTGTCTTCGCAGGCGCGTGCGCACTCTCAGCGAAGTGATGGGATGGGATCAACGTGTGTAAATCGCCTTGAGTTGCTCGCACAGAAGACAATCACTCCTCGTCGAGAAGTGAACCCAAGAATAGACTGCGCCCGAGAATGTTGCAGCAATGCGCCACAGTATAAAAGGTCTGCTTCGCAACGTTTGAAACTCGTTCACACAACATAAGGAATGATAGCGCACCGTAACGATATAGGATGGACCACAACTGTTCACGCGACTTCGCGCGCCACTTCAACATTCCATTCGCCAATTCCCCTTAACTAGCACAAACCACGCGCAGGTGAATAGCAAGCAAGCAATAGATCGACCACCGACACGAAAATCTCTATCAGCAGCTGATGAAGAAGCGCAGCAAGCCACAGCCGCTGCAGGTGGGCAGTGCACAGGTGCCGTCGCTGGCGTCGCCTCTCTCGCGCCACAACAACCCAACGGACTTGACGGCAAAACTCCCCAACGCTGGCGCGTTGCTGCATTCCAGTACCAGTAACACTCACGCTGGAGGTGCTAGTGCCTCCACATCAGGTCAATGCAAGAGCACGCCGATGCAGACGACGGTGCTCATCGTCGTGAACGTGCTGCCACTCGTGTTTGAGCGCAACGTTGCAGACGACGGGTGGCAGGTCGAGTGGAGCTCGAGCGCCACGAGCATGTTCTACCGCAACCTGGTGAGCGATGCCGGCAAGTACACACCGCTGTTCATCGGATGCCCAGAAGTGTTCATCTCGAAGAGCGAAGAAGACGCGGTCGAGAAGCAGCTGCGCAAGTTCCACTGCGTGCCTGTGTTTCTGGACCCCGCAGTGGCGCACAGATACTTCCAGGGCTTCTGCAAAGGTGTGCTCTGGCCGGTGTTTCATAATGTCGTGGACGTCTACAACTCCGCGAAGCTGACGCTGGACGAGTATCAAGGGGACAATGAAAGTAAGGCACACGAGGATAGCAACAGTAGTGAGCCGACAAGCCACAAGAAAATGGAGAGGAGAAACTCGTTTGGAAGCAATTGCTGGCGCGACCCGGCGTCATGGAACCCCGCGGCGCAGGACAAATGCTGGTCTGACTACTGCAGTGTCAACAGGTTTGTGGCGTGTGGTGCACTTTTGCTCGAAATCTTGTTAGAAGCTGACTAACCTCTGTTGCTTTATCCCGTAGAACATTCGCAAAGCGCATTATCGAGAGTTACCACGATGGCAACCTCATCTGGATCCACGATTTCCATTTCCTGATGCTTCCGTCGTACTTGCTGCGAAAGGTTCGCACGGCGCTCGTCGCGATCTATCTCCACGTGCCGTTCCCGTCCAGCGAAATCTTTCGATGCCTCGCTGTGCGAACCGAGATCCTTCGCGCAATGCTCTGCGCAGACCACATTGGCTTCCTCATCTTTGAGCACGCCCGCCATTTCCTGACCAGCTGCAAGCGATTACTCAGACTCAACTATACGACGAGCCACAACGGCATGCTCGTGATCGAATACAATGGTCGAAAGATCAACATCTCGTGCTCGCACATCGAGCCAGACATGAGCCACTTGCACACGATCCTGGACCACGTGGATGCAGACAAAGAAGCGCTGGACTTTAAAAAGTCGATCGAGAAGCGCATTTATGACAGCGAGAAGAAGAAGAAGTTTGTGATCACGTCGGTCGACCGACTCGAGGGACTCACCGCGCTGCCGCTCAAACTGCGCGCGTTCGATCGATTCCTATCGCTCCACCCCGAGAAGCGCAAGTCGGTGATTTTGATCCAGATCGGCTTGTCGATGGACTCCCGGCCAAACGATTACCACCAGACGAGAGAATACGTGATTAAGTTTGCCGCTGAGATCAACCGCCGCTGGGCACCACCGAGAGAACAGGTTGTCTACTTTGAGGAGAAGCTCAAAACAACTTGCATGGAAAGGATGAACCTCTGGCGACTAAGCGACGTGTTCCTGGACACCTGCGTTCGCTCTGGGCTGTCGCTGCTGCCGTTCGAGTATGTGGTCGCGCAGAAGAGAAATCAAGAGCACGCGCAGGATCCATGCCGGCAATTTGGCGCAATGGTTGTCTCCGAGTTTGCATCCTACAGTCGCATTCTCAACGGTTGCTTGCTCATCAATCCGTGGAAAACCGACGACATTGTGAATGCGCTCGTGAAGGCATCCGAGATGAACTACTACGAGAAGCACAATCGTTTCCAGCTCAACTACAAGTTCCTAACGATGCGCATGGAGAGCAAATGGTCGGAGCGTCTGCTCTTAGACATCGAGTCTGCTGTCTGCAAGAAGCAACCAATTGATGCTGGTGCGACCATCGACGTTGGCTTTGGGTTCGACTACCGCGTGATGCAGTTTGAATGCGGGTTTGTCCAGCTAGACCTGGACGAGCTGGTGAAGAAGTGCACAAAGAGCTCGCGACGACTCTTTATTTTCGATTATGGCGGGACTTTGAGCTGGACGACAAGCATCTTGGAAGAGGAGGGAGCGACGCGCTACCACCGAAACCGTTCGATGGATAGCGCCATGTCCGACAGCTTTGGCGATTCGAGGACGGCGTTCGGACAGGATGTGGTCCGTTACATCGACGGACAGATGCGAACTCCTCTTTCCGACGAGGCGCGCGACAACATCCGCACGCTTTCTAATGATCCGCAGAACATCGTGTTCGTGTCCAGCACCGGTCGACGCGCCGAGCTCGACACAGAGTTCGCTAGCATTAGCAACTTAAACTTGATTTCCGACAACGGCTTTTTCCTGAAGAAGGCGGGCAGCTTGCGCTGGGAGTGCCTTTACAGCGACGAAGACCTGAACTTGGATTGGAAAGACGAGGTGAAGCGCATCATGCAGTCGTTCGCATCGCGGACGAACGGCGCGTACCTGATCGTGAACGAGGCTTCGATTATTTACGACTACCGGAACTGTGACCCAGAGTATGGTGAGATTCAGTCGCTGGAGCTCTACGAGCAGCTACGCCACGTTCTAAAGGTATGTGCTTTCAATCCTCAGCTCTTGGGTCGTCTCTGAACACTTCAATCATCAGAGTGTCTGTCTGCAGAAAGGAGAGGCTACTGTGTATCGCGGGAAAGGATTCGTCGAGGTGCACCAATTTAGAGTGAACAAATCTACTGTGATGACGCTGATCCTAAACTACATGAAGGAGAAAGTTGGCGTGCCAGACTTTGTCTTCTTTGCGGGGGATGACGAGTCGGACGAGCTGGCGATCAAAGGTAGCGCTAGCAATTTAAATCTTGATTTGGTATGTGATGTCAAACTCATCGTGGTTGTCTGGGTGGTTGACCAGCCCTCCAAGCGTTCGCTGAGCAGGAGCCAGCCCTTGAGCATGTTTTCACATGCACTGTTGGGATGAAGCCAAGCTGCGCCAAGTATTACGTGGTACGTGGGAAGCCGCTTATAATGGCTGCTTGCGCCATGATGATGACGCATTTCTCAAGCATTTGCATCTCTGGACTTAAAATCCTTTACAGGACAGCGTCTCGGACGTTCTCGCCGCTGTGCACGCGCTCGCCATTAGGGTATGTCGCTTTTTTGTTCCTGAAGATGTATGTACTTTGATGTCCTAACAGCCTGATACATGAACTCTTGAAACTACAGCTCCGCTTGGAAAGCAGTCGGCCAGGACTGTTCAGCAAGAAGAGCTACTTCGATCAGTTCGTGGCGCAGGGACCTCTCGTGAGCCCTCGCTTTATCCGATCGCTTTCGGTGGAGACGGACGGAACAGACTTGTCCGACGTGATGGTACCACCAACTATGCCAGCATCGGAAGCGCTAACAACACCAGCGCACCAGCATCCATCCGAGACGCCACTGGTCTCCGCGTTCAGCGCTTTATCGCACGGCCTCTTTTCGTGTTTGGAGCCCTACGTCTCGCCGGAATGGGTGGCCCTCGGTTCCGCGATGGGCGCTGGCTGCATCGTTGGCGCTGTGATTGGCAGCAATGTCGTTCAGCGTCGTTTCAAGGCGCTGGGTCGTTAGGAACATTGTTAAATAACATAAATTCGGTGTGAATTTGATATAACAGATTCTGGCAGAGAGTTTTTGCTGAGTCGAAGAGCTCCAATCAGGGAATCCGCAACGAAGAAGCCGTGTCTCCCAGCCAAGTGGCCACCGTCGAGCGCCGCGCGCTTCAAGAAGAACACCCCAGCGCAACGCACCGCAAGGTTCCTCATTGCGCACGCGTTCTTTAGCTATCTATCTATTGCTATTGCTGTCGCTCTCTGCAGGTTCGTGGTGCTTGTAGCGGATCGGTACGAACACACAAGAACGCACATACATCTTTTCACTGTTGGCGACATGGTGCGCACGCTGCGAGGACATTCTCCAAAGATTCTGCTCTCGCGAGACAGCAGCGGCATCATCCGCGATAGAGAATAGTAAGTGGCATGTAAGTGTGCATGTGTGCTGTATGACCTTGGACTAATATATATACGTCAACCTCGTCCTCGATTTCTCTATCGTTATGCTATCCAGTGCGACGTTCTGCTCGATCTCCTTGACAAGCGAGCCGCGCGGCAGCAGGTCGCAGAATGAAGATTTTGCAGTGGTTCAGCAGCAGCAGCTATTGCGCTTCCAGAGACCGCACGTGCACTTCCTTCAGCAGACACAAACGCAGCAGCAGCGGGTCATGAAGCGCCGCCTCCAGCAGAAGCATGCGTCCTCACTCTCCTCGCTCTCAGATCGAAATCGCCACGCCGGCTGCTGCAGTCGCATACCGCGCATACCGCTATTTATTGTACTTGCTGGGGTTCTCTTCCTGCTGGGCTTGGCCGGAGTTGTCCTGGCGATCTGCAACACGGTGACAGCGACGTTCGACACGGATGAGATCCTCTTTCTTGGCGCGCTTGTATCGTGCGTGTTCTCGCTCGTGGTCATCATCTGCTACGCCAGGAGCCGCATGGTCCGGTCACATCCGAACCCGCTCATATTTAGCAAGAGGTACGATTATGTATGTGGCTTGCGACTTATTAGAGAGGGGGTCGGTATCGTACTGACTGGCATGTTCATACTGTGGTGCTTGCAAACAACCAACTATAGCCTAGTCGACCTCCTGCTCGCGGGGCTCTACATTTTCCAGTACTGCGCAACCGAGTACGCATCGAAACCCGTGGCGCTGCCGTTCAAGATCGCGGCCCTGACGCAGGCGCTGCTCGTGTGCGGGGAGTTCTGGTTCTTCGCGATCCCGATCGACCTCGTGCAGTCGATCACGAATCCGTTCACGTCGTACGCGTACAACTTTCGCGTCTACTGGGTCTACTCGGTGCTGAGCGGGACCGTGTGCGGCTTCATCCTCTGGTTTCTGGATGATGGCGTGGACGACAGGTGTGAGAGCGACCCGAACAAGGACTGTCGGCTCACGGCGAAGGAGAACCAGCGGTTCTTCTGGTTCCACCACAACACAAACATGCCGGGCTTCTTCTGGCACCGCTGGATCCTTTACCACGTCTGGGTGCTCGTCTACCTAGTCTTCGGCGTGTTCTGCATCAGCTTTGTGCAGCGCCGGCTGCGTCGCGGCCTCGAAGAAACCTTTGACGTGCGCCGCCGCATCCTCTCGAATGGCATCTTCACGTGCGCGACCTACATCTCGTGGTCGTTCGCGATCCTGTGTCTGTTCGCACTGACGAACCTCGCAATCACGAAGCATCGCCTGGCAACCGACACGTTCAAGCTGCTCATCAACATCAGCGCGTTCTTCCACGCCGCGCGCGGTTGTGTGAATATTATTGTGTGGCTCGTCGTGAACGCGCCGTACCTGTCGTCCCTGTGTCTGCGTCCAACAAAGCACGACCGCCGATCCTCGCTGTCAAAGTTCTCGGGTTCGTTCTCGTCGAGCGACATCTCGACGTCGTCATCGTCCCTGGACTCGAGAATCCGCCAGCAGGAAGAGCAGGAGCTGCTGCTGCTCAACCCGCAGCTCAACACGGCGCTGCGCAAGCAGATGATCCACATGGCGACGTCCGGCATCATCGAGTCCGTGGAGCACTTCCACTTGATGAACCAGCGCATCCAGTCGAACCAGACGTTCAGGCTCGACTGGGAGCGGTCCAAGCAGCGTGACCTGCTCAAGATGAGCTCGTCCGAGTCGTTTGTGCGTGCAACGAAACGCAACTCGGTCATCCAGGTGGTCGAGGCCGGACGAGATAAGACGTCGACGCCGCGGTTCTCGTTTCTGCCCGTGGCGATGAAGGAGATGCAGTTCTACGACTTCCAGCCACGCGTGTTTGCGTCTATCCGACTGCTCTACGGCATCGACGACGCCGAGTATATGTACGCGTTCCGCTCGACAATCAACGAGCGCATCAGCGAGGGCCGCAGCGGCGCGTTCGTGTTCAACACGTGCGACCGCAAATACTTGGTGAAGAGCATGACGTCCGAGGAGAAGTCTGTGCTGCTTGAGCTGCTGCCGTCCTACCTGCGGTACCTCAAGTGGAACCCGAACACGCTGCTGCCGCGATTCTTTGGCTTCCATGCGATGAAGATGTACGGCCAGATCTTCTACTTTGTGGTTATGGGCAACATCCTGAGCACCTCGGAGACGATCCACCGCCGCTACGACATCAAAGGTTCGTGGGTCGACCGCAACGCGCCGGCGTGCGTGCTCGGCGAGACGTACCGGTGCTCCAAGTGTAATCGATTCTTCAAGTTTGGGAGCGTCGTTGGTGGCAGCGACCCGGAGGCCGTGCCCTGTGATGCCATGGGCGGCTCGGACCATTACCCGGACATCACGCTGCGCGACAACGACCTCAAGAAGCGCTTGAAGCTCGAGCCGGACACGGCGAGCAAGCTGCTCAAGCAGCTCACGCGCGACAGCAACTTTCTCGCGAGCATGGGCATCATGGACTACAGCCTGCTCATTGGCACGCACTACTCGCACTTCAAGATCACGACGAAGCAGAGCAGTAAGGCCCAGCAGCAGCAACAAAATGATCCAAGTAGCAGGACGAGGACAAGCACGAACCCGCCGGAGCTCGAGCGCGAAACGCCGAACCCTGGGAAAGTGGTTGACGCCGCCACAGCTGAGGACAAGGAGTTTGTGCACATTCTGGTCGACGGAATGGAAGAGGGTGAAGAGGCGGAGGAAGTCTTAGGAGAACCTGAAGAGATTGTACATCAGCAGCAACAGCGACATCAGCAGCAGCAGCAGCAGGATCGCCTGCCTCGCAATGGCGGCAGTAGCACTGTCCACGGTCAGAGTCACTGCTACCGCGCGCACCAGGTGTCGGGGCCGAGCGCGTTCTACTTTGGTCTCGTGGATATCCTGCAGCAGTGGACGCTCGGCAAGCAGGCCGAGCGCGTGTACAAAGTGCACGTGCTGCGCAAATCGGCGCGCGGCGTGTCGGCCATGGCGCCCAAGCCCTACGCGCTCCGGTTCCAGCAGAAGATGGCGCAGCTCTTCAGCAGCTCCCAGATCTTGCAGGCGCCGCGCCAGGGCTTTGCTATCGAGAACCAGCAGCAGCAACAGCAGAGTCAGCAACACCAGCTGCTATCGGAGGAACCGAGCCGACGACAAGTGGAATTCCAAGTGTAATTATAGTCAGTCAGCAGCACCTCCACGAATAGGTTTGTTTATAGGATCGAATGCCTTTCTCTTCTCCTCTGCGTTGCTTCGCGCTTGTCCCTCTCTATCCTTCTCATTGATCTAGGGGTTCATGTGCATGAGGTGCGCCCGTGAGTCCTAATAACCTACTCTGTCATTCGTGAGAGCAAGAGCCAATGCTTCCGCCGCTCAACCTCGCAGAGAGCAAGACAAGTGGCTTCTTCTCGCGCAAACGAATCGACAGGAAAAGCTCTATTGCCACTGTTACAGCTTCACCACTCACTGCGCGTCGACAGACGACCACGTTACTCCATTCAACCAGCAGCAGTAGCAGCTCATCAAGCACCAGTAGACCAAGGGAATCAGTTGCAGCACCTCTCACGCCTCGAAATGACTATTCTAACAGCAGCAGCAGCAGTCCGTTCCAGAGCCCGGCAGCAGATGCAATACCAGCAGTAGCATCTTCATCATCGGCAGTATCGCCAGTACCACCCAGCAAGATCGCACTGGACGACATTTCAGTGATCCCGCGCGAGTTCTTCGTGTTCGAGACGCACGCCGTGCTGCCCGTGACACAGTTCCCGCCGACGCAGTACCAGTCGCGCTTCCTCGCACACAAGAGTCTCTGGGAGACGCTCGTGTTCCCGGCGCTCTCCCCACAGACGCGGCAGCAAGTGCTCTTTCTCCGACAGACGCTGGCGAAGATGCGTGCAGCGCTGCTTGGTGCTGCTCCCAGTTGCTCTGTATCAGAGGACCAGAAGGGGCTGATGCAGGTAGTGGAGTTCACGAAAGCGGAGTCCCGCGTCTACTCGCTCTGCTTCCACGAGCTCATCCGGCAGATCAAGTATATCTGCAGAGAACAGAGCGAACTGCTGTTCGAGATCCGCGAATACTACGACGCAGTGCTGAGCCGCATGATCGCGCACGTGGTGGAGCTGCAAACACGCGTGGAGAAGCAGCAGACGCAGATCAGCGATCTTGTCTCGCAGCACGACCAGGCGCTGCGCTCGAACGACTCACTACTGGAGCAGGCTCTCCGCACGCAGTCGATCCAGGAGCAAGCGCTTATGGGCGAGCAGCATCGAGTGAAAAATAGTAGCAGTAGGACGAGACAAAGAAGAAGAAGAGAAGGAGGAGAAGGAGGGAGGAAGCGCTGGCGCTGCTGCGAGTGCCAGAGAGAGGACCAAGGTGCTGCCGCCAATGGCTCAGACGGTGGTGAAAATAATGAAGATAATGACAGCGATGACGATGACGACGGAGATAGCGACTGCAGCGAGGACGATGAAGAGGAGCGCGAGTGGCGTCGACAGCGGCGACACAACTGCCGCCAACTTGACGCAATCCGGCGATCCCGAAAGCGCGACTCCATCGGCGAAGAGAACCTCGCGGCCGCGCGCCTGCAGAGCGCGTACCACAAGTACCACCTACGCAAGGAGCAGCACCGCCTGGCATTACGTGAAGAGAAACACATCGCCGCACTCGAGATCCAGCGGTCGTATCGCGGGTTCCGACAGCGGCAGCTCGCACTCCATCGACGCGCAGTGGTGCAAGTGATCTTGAAGCGGCGCAAGGAGGCAGCGGCGATCGAATTGCTCCAGGCGAACGTGCGCTCGTACCTGCTGAAGCAGAAAAAGGAGGAGAGTAGGAAGCTGAAGCGCTCGGCGGCGGCTGCAGCTGCGGCTTTAAGAGCAGACAGAAGCGAGCAGAGAGGTGCGGACGATGGAGGCTCGAATGGGGATCCAAGTGCTGTGGGAACTCCGGAGGGTAGTGAAGCGCTACAAGATGGCCGATATAGTGCGCTGCTTGCTGAACGGGCACGGGGAGACCCGACTGCGACTCTGATGAGTTTCCTCAACAAGTTCAGCGACCTGGCGAATGCGATCTCAGGACTCCAGTCTCGTGACGAAGCAGCAAATAACAATAGCAGCAGCGCTCAATTCAAGCCCACTGACCGTGAATCGAGTCCCACACCTGATGGTAGCTCCAGGTATAAAGGTAGCAGCAGTGCCAGCCATGAAACAAGTGAAAAAGGTGGCGATGGGGATCCCAACAGGCAGATCGAGGACAAAATCAAACAGGCAGAGGAGCTAGTGCGTCTCTTCCACGCAGCAATCGCCTCGCTCAAAGAGTCCTCTTTAGGATATGATGACGCCTCTCTTGATGGCAACAGCCCACAGACCAAAGGACAGGACGCCACCGATGTTGGAACAGCAGCTGAGCTCACTATTCTATCGCAGTCGACCTCCACATCGTCTCTTGACCTCCATTTTCTGCCGTTCGACGTGTTTGCAGCCCTGAACGAGCAGGAAAATGGCAGTGATCACGAGCGCAAGGAGAGCGTTGTCAGCCATAGCGGCAACAGCAACACACGCGAGACGAGCAAAAGCAGCGTCGTGATGATCCATCCTGGTATTGCCGCAACTGACGGTGGTCGCCGACTGAGCAGCATGGCGTCACCACTAAACCTAACAACAGCTGCTTTAAGTGAACGAGAAGAGGCGCAGCAACACAATGGCGACTTCGACTTGGACGAGACGCGCTGGAACGCAGAGTTGAATGCGATCCAGCTGAACGAGAGCGGATCGACTCAGATACGCAACGCGGAGTTGTTGAGCAAACTGCTGGCATCCTCTCGTGACACAAAGAAGAAATTTGTTTGGCTCAAGCAGTTCATCAGCGACGCGTACGACACAATCGTCGGGAAGCTTAAGGAGCTGCCACTGCGATCGATGCAGAGCTTTGTTAGAGCGCGCTGCTCGCTCGCCATGTCGATTGACGAGTGGCACAATCACCATCATCACCAGCGTCGCAGTCATGGCGATAATGTAGGGATATCGTCACTAGGCGCTCAAAATGACCCAGTGGCAGCATCGCTGGCGTCGATCAGCTTGGCGGAGATCATCCACGAACACTTCCACTGTCAGTTGGGACTCAAGCATCTCGTGGCCAGCGCGCTCGCGAACCTCGCGACATGTCTCGACAATTTCAAAGCCATCGACCCGGATGTGAAGCGATTTCACGCGTTCCTGAACCTCGAAAAGTCCCATGACGAGCTGCTTTTCTTCTGCATGTGCCGGCTTTTCGCGTCTCAAGGCAGTGACAATGGCGGTGTCTTCTCTACGCCAGGTGGGTCACCAGCAGCAGCAGATCGTCGTCAGCCAGTGTTCCATCCTGAGACGATGCGAGAGCTCATTGATCTCCCGCAAGCGCTGCGCGTCGCGAAGTCGCACTTCCGCGTTGACGATGAAGCCGCGATTCAAATTGCCGACGCTGGTTTAGTGGAGATCGAGAACGCAGTCTACAAGCGCTACCAGCCGTCGAGCGCCTTCAGTCAGTTTGAAGCCGTTCTCAGTGGGTACTACCTCACTGTGGATCCTCAAGCTCATGGGAGGCTCAGTGATCCAGCAGACACCTGTGAAGATCTTGGTCTTGATTCTCCTGAAAACTCTCAGTGCACCAGACAACAGCTAGTTGGATCATCGCCTCGGCTGCTTGCAAACCTCCCTCCGGGATCGATGGTGCGGCCATCGAACGTCAACCAGTTCCACTCAAAGCAGTTCCACGCAGTCGCAGCTCGCAGCCCCCTCGTGCGTCGGCGCCACCAGAAGCCCCCAGTGCCTGAACCCTACCAGACAGGAAGAGGTGATGCCTTGGTGCAAGTCAAGTGGGTGCATTTCGACGATTTCGTCGACCTGCTGGTCAAATACCGGTCCGAGATGAACCATTTCCACCTGTTCACTCACTGGGCTCGTGAGTTGTATTCAACAGCTACGGTAACAGCAGCAGTGGACTCCAGTGCGAGCCTGGACTACCCTGGAGGAGCTGTTCATCCTTCTCCTCAGCTGCTGAGTGACGCGCTCTTTGTCGACGCGCTGCTGCCGTATTCGCTTGGCCACACGGAGCGCGAGCTGACCAACATCTTCCACAATGCGCTCAAGCAGCGGAGCTTGCAGCAATGGATGCCACCGCGCGTATTCGTGTCAGTCGTGCTGCTGATGCTGCGCAACGGACTGCTGAGCGTCTCGAACTTCCGCTCCCAGGTTCACTCGAGCAGCGCGAAACCCCCAGGACAAGGCAAGAGCCAGTCGATCCGCGGACAGAATGAGGACAAGCGATGGATGCGGTTCGCCCTCAAGTGGAGGACCCAAGAAGCCGAGTTTGAGAAAGTGCTGGAAGCAATCTACGAGTCTCCCTGTGGCAACCCAACGGCGGCAGCGACACGGCTGCTGGAGCTCCGCAATGAGCTCTACAAGCTCTTCATCGGCAGCTCCGGATCGAAAAACCTGCAGCGCGCGGAGGAGCTCTACGATCAGATCGCCATGGGGCTGGCGCACGCGAAAGGTCAGGGGAGGATGGACATCACCAGCACCTTTGACTACGACGGTGGCAGTGGCGAGGAGGAGGATTGGGGCGATGATTCCAGTGCGAGGGAAGAAGAGGGAGTTCGTGACGACCGAAACCATGCAGAGGAACTGAGCGAGGGCTCTGTGTGGAGTGATAATCCAAGTATCCTTACTTACGACTAGGAACGTATCAAAGATGAACAGAAATTGGTGACTGAAGGTCTTGTTGAGCATCTCCACCATCCAAGATTTATCGAAAAGTGGATCAACGAAGGCAATGAGGTGGAAGTCTATCTTGTGTAAGAGCCTATTTCATGTTGTATTTCTTTTTTGGCAGTGTAGTTGAATTCTTTTTTATGCCTTCATAAGTGAGCTCAAAATTGAATGATTTTGTGTTAAAAAAAATAGGGGTAATAAAAAAATGTCCCTCTTTCATCTGCAAATAAAAATCCTGCCCTTCCAAAAAATACAACGTAAAATACATTAAATAACCATAAGTTACATTTTGACTGAGAATGGGAATTTTATCCAACAGAGAAAGTTCTCAACACATTGGTGAGAATTTTCAACATTGTTTGAGCGATTGAGAGACCTGTTCAAAAAGTGATAGAAGAATTTCACTTGAAGTTTTTGTAAAACGTGTAAGGAGAAGGTTACGAGCGAGAACTTTCTACAAGAACGTCGAGAAAATGGCACAAGGAGAGTATGAGCAAATGCAAACATAAAACGTTAAAGATCATGATCAAAGCTATGATGCACTTTCATTGTAGATATTTTGATGTAAGGTTCAGTTTGAACAAGGCGCGTGCATTGACCATTTCCAAATTCGACTCATAGCGAACAGGTGCGAAGAATAACACCATTGTTGATCGTGGAGCCGACATGGAAGAGCGCATGCGCAAAGAAGCCCAAGAACTGGATGCATATCGTAACTTCGATGATGACGGCGAACCAAATGCAAGTGACGAATCCGAAGAAGACCAAGTTGACATCGCTGTACTCATGCGCGCCTATGTGAGCAAGGAGGACATCGTCGAAGTTGTGGAAAAATATCATGCCCAAGTCATGCGCCCGTTCAAAGTGGCCAAGAGTGATAAACGCCGATACAAGGTCGTTTGCCCAGTCGACGGATGTCCCTTCCTCGCGCAGTTCGCGTCCACCTCGTCGTTTGATCGCCCGCCGGACCTGTCGCCTTACTCGTGTGGTCCCGAATATTTAGCTCAAGCCGTAAAGCGATTCAGCACTGCAAAGTATCTGGCGAAAAACACAGAGTTGCGCGAGTATTTTTTTGCAGATCGAGCAAAAACATATTTCGCCCGTCATGATCCAGCGAAAAGCTCAGAAACTCGATCTCCCTGCTTCGTATATGAACTGCGTGAATGCGTTCAAGCGGCTTATGCGAGAATTCTACGAAGATGGTCATTCCCAGCACCCGTGCTTGCCTTCGTACATTGCAAAGCTGGACGATCGTGGCCACCGGGCTTGCTGTGATATCGTTGATGGGACGTTTGTGCGCTTGGCAATCGTGTATCGAGAGGGCATTTAAGCATTTTCCCAGTATACTGATCGGGGTCTCAGCATCGATGGGACGTTCCTAAAGACGGTGATTGGTGGAACGCTGCTCGTCGCTTGCTTTCGAAATGGCAACTTACAGTTTCAAATCGTAGGGATCACGGTCGTCTCCGGTGAGAATCAAGAGAACTGGGACTTTTTCTTGCGTTTTCTGATGTCAAACCTCGACGCACATTCCCGTTTTCTGATTTCGGATCGTGACAAAAGGTTAATTTTCGCTCTCGCTGCACTCGACACGATCAAGATTCACATCTTCTGCTTCGATATCTGATGGAGAACTTCAACCGGTAGTTCAAGTCGAATCTTTTGAAGAATGCCTCATGGGCACTAGAATTGGCCGCGAGTGAAGGCGAATTCGCAAAGAAGGCCGCCATACTGAAGCGCATGAACCCAGAAGCAGAAGCGTGGCTGATGGACGTAGGAAGGGACAAATGGTACTCGTGTCGACACCGAAGCGAGCTGTGTGGAAGAGAAGCGTCTCCCAGCATTGTT